>JAESVK010000811.1:1374657-1389512 GCA_017140935.1 Hamamelis virginiana
AAAAAAAAAAAAAAAAAAAAAAAAAAAAGAAGAAGAAGAAGAAGGAATTAACAATGTCCATTACAACTTAAATTATGATCGCATATACCATCCATCCCATTCGCAAATTTTCGGTACTCTTGACATCAGAGCAAAAAATATTTTGATTCTATTTGGGTTCCATTTCAAAACTCTTGATTCACCCATCCACTCTACCTGCTGCCATATTTTCCATTAAGTCATAGTCAATCATGTGAATTTTCCCTATGCCAAGTCTCTTCTCGCCTTCTACATCATGTCCTTGCAGGTCCTTTCATCTGAAACCATATCATTCCTTACAATCACTGGTCTTTGTTATCATGTTATGATGACCAAACTATATGAGTCGTGTTTTCTCATCATTTCTCATGATGCTACTTTTAACTTCTAATGATTGCATTCTTTTCTTAGTTATTGTTTGGACAGCATTTTAGAAGTACTTTTTGAGCAAAAACCAAGGAAAATTTTGCTTTCAAGAGCATAAAAGTAATTCCAAAATGCTAACCAAACAACGCCTTATTCTATTCTTTCTTATCTTTTTACTCATTCATTCCAACATCCTCATTTAAGGCTAAGGTTGCTTACACACGCCCATAACTAGGGCTGTAATTCAGGCCATTTGGGTCAGGTCGGAGATCAATCCAAGCTCCACTTTAATAGTAGGCCAGTTTGGCTGTAGCTGAACCCAACCCAACCTCATATCCAAGCTTTGTTTCTTGATCTTAGGTTAGTTTGGATTGGTAAGGATTTGTGACACATTCAAAACTCTAGAACTCTAACAAAATCATAGAAGCTAAAGAGCCATGAGAAAGCCCTATGGACTTTGAAATCATGATTATGGTGCTTGAAACCTTGAAGATTTATCAAACAAACAAACAGAGTAAATTCAAGAAAATAATCTCAAAGCAGCTCAAATTGATATATGAAGGGAAAATACTAATGAAAAGGTATGAGATTTACTTAGATATGACCTTGAAGATTGACAGATGGGGTATGATCTTGCACTTCCATTTTATGCCATTATGCGTGACTAACCTTTCGTATATAAGTATGAATGCATAAAAGTTGATGAGAGAGAGTGGAAAAGAAGATGAGAAGTTGCGAGATTTTCCGTGGGAAGGAGTTACTGTTGGTTAGTTGGGATGTTGTCTCTCGCTCAAAGTCTAAGAGTAGTCTTGTTGTGTGTAACATTGTTAATAGGGATATGGCTCTAATTGCGAAATGCATTTCTCAGGGTTTACCTCTTTCCGCTTGTTTTGTGTCTCGTGCTATTGGAAATGGGGAGGGAATTAAGTTTTAGGAAGATGTGTGGAAGGATGTGTTTCTCTTTGCTTCTTTGTTTCCAAGGTTGTATTCTTTGTCTCTTGTTCATGTTGCTCCCATTGCTCATTTTGTGGTCTCTTCTTATTTTCTGTTAAGTTTGAGATTTTTACTTTTCAAAAATCTCTATGATGTAGCCTCTTTACTGAAGTTCTCACTGAAGCTACTGTTTGTGTCTATTTATTTTATTGTTGCTGTCTTTTTAATTCATGTAACTTATTTGCAGCTTTAATTTCTTTTATTTTAGTTAGTTAGAGTTTGTTAGAGGTCTATAAACTAAGTTAGAGAGTTAGAGATTTAGTTTTTGGGTGATAGAATGATCTGTAAAAGAGCATTTTCTTATAGTATATTTGTATTCTAAATTTACCAGCTTTTTATTCTAAATTTCCCAGTGTTATTCTTCCATTTTAATGCAATTTATTTTTTATTCTTGTTGATTTGAGAAATGAATCATATCCTCTGGTATCAGAGCACAAATCTGATCTTTCTTCTTCACTGTCTTGATCAATTTCATTCCCTAAATTCTGTTTTCTCTTTCAATCCGAGACCCCAGCAGTTTGCCCTAGGTGTTGGCACCTCAAAATCCAATCTTCTCTGATGAAATTTTGCATTAGAAGCTCCACAAAAGATCTGGTAGTAATCAAGTTTCTATCGAAGGTTTGATCGTGGCCTTTCTTTGTTGAATCAGTTGCAATTCACACTTGTATTCATCCATAGCAGCTTTTACTATTTCAAACTCCTACTGAAAGATCATAGCAGCCATCATTTATTGAAGTTAATGATTGATTCTCATAATTTGAGGCTAGATTTTCCTTGGAGAACATAACGCAGTAGTAAACTCTCAGATTGAGCGTTTCGAAGCTTTGAATTAGCTTTAGCAGTGCTCGATTTTTCAAGTGAGCATTGCAACTTTGTTGGTGATTTTTCTTGCTTCATATCAGCTTTCCAGTGGTCAATTGAATATATTACAGCTGTAGTAGTGTTCATTTGATTTGGTTGATCTTCATTTCTGCTGGCCTAGTGGTCCATTATGTTGACTGATCAGTTTGTTCCTGAAACTGAGACTGATTTGATCTGTGAGTGCACAGCTACTGTGTATTTGTTGGAGTATTGTAAAGCTTCTTATGGCACAGACAGAGGAAGAGGAATAGAAAATCAAATGAATTTTGGTGAGGAAGTTAAGGCTTAACCTTTTTTTGAAAAGATATGATGGATTGCATCATAATAAAGTCCAAGAAAATGAAATTGCTCAATTGAAGAGCCAAATGGCTGCCATTATTGATAAAGTAAAGCATTTTTGCTTTCTTAGTGAGATGCGTGTAGACTCCAAATCTAAATTGGAATTTAATATTCCTTTGGAATATGGTTTCCAAGATGAACTTCTTGACATTTATGGATGTTTCGATTCCGATGAGTTGGTAGAATGGATGACTACTTTTGAAAAACTATTTCATTACTATCAAGTACCAAATACAAAGAGGGTGAAATTGGCATCCAAACACCTCAAGGGAAGAGCCCTCAAATGGTGGAAACAAGAGCAAATGTTTCACAAAAGGAATGGTAGAGGAAAGATTGGTGATTGGAAGAAAATGAAGAAATTTCTTCAATTTTAATAGTGTGTTTTTGTTGAAAAGCACCAAATAGTAGCTTTTCATGGTTTGGACAGCAACTATAAAGCACTTCCTGATCTTTTTGGTTGGTTTTGAAGGATATTTATGCACCAAATTGACCGGCTCAGTTTGCCAAAAAAATGAACCAAGCTGATTGAGCCCAGTAGAAAACTGTTTGATTCGGTGGTATTTTGGTCGGTTTGATTCTGTTGGTGGTATTCGGCGGCTGGCGACCATAGAGAGGAGGGTTCGCAGAAGAGTGAAATCATTTCCAACAAATCACAACCTTTCCCTGCAAATCCTTCTCTTCTTTGCAATAAGCAACAGAGAGTCAGAGACTTAATCCTCGAGTTCGAAGTCGCACGGTTATGGTGAACGTATTGATCTTCCTTGAATTGATGAAAGACAGAGAAGAGGATGCAGGCAAGTAAGGTTAGGGAGTAACTCGTCCATGACTCGGTCTTCCATGGACGTCATGGGCAACTTCACCTTTTGTGGATTGTCATTGAACTAATCTGAAGAATGAATTATGCTAAATTGGCAAGATGATGGAGTAACGTCCTTGATTTCAAAAGTAATACTCTTTACTTGTATAGTTCATGAAATGTCAACAATGAGTTTAATGCTCAGTTAGACTTGGATTTGATTTCAAAAGGATTTTAGGGGAAATTACACTTTGGCCCCTGAACCATTAGCCATTTTCATGTTGCCCCCCTATGGTCTCAATTGCATTTATGTGCTCCCTAAACTATTAGATTGTGCCCCTTCTGACAATAAGCCATTTGTGTTTTTGACTGAAAAATGTTGTTAGGCTTGTTAATTTTTTTTATGCAGTATTTGTTCTGGATTGCCAATGAGTTTACAGGCATATCTGTGAAATTTCATGATTTTCTCAATATATTTTATTTATTATGAATTTTATTTACTATATGGAGAAAATAATTCATAAAAATTAAAATATGTTGAGAAAAATCATGAAACTTCATTGATATGCTTATAGACACATTAGCAGTTTAAGATAAATACTGTATTAGAAAATAACAAGTCTAACATCATTTTTCAGTCAAAGAAACCGACAGAACATCATTTTTCAGTCAAAGAAACCGACAGAAGGGGGTAATTTGATACAATCTAATAGTTTAGGGAGGCAATGTGAAAAGGGCCAATATTTCTGGGGGGAAGTGTAATTTCCCCAAGATTTTATCTGCTTCCTATTAAAATGCTAACGAATTTAGAAGTCCTTTCACGGAAAACATTGGATTTCCTACGGCAGAATAATTGCATACTGACAAAGTAGGAGGGTGTTAGAATATGTATCAAATGTTGTCTTAATTTTTTTTTGTTTTTGTTTTTGAACATCAGTAACCTGACATGATAAAGGTATGCGTTGTCTAAGTGCGAGTTCTTAAACATGATGTTTCAGCTATTGGTGTGGTTCTATTCCCTGAGTTTGTGCGTGTACACAAGCATATGGGAAGGAGATTTCTTCTTATGACATGTATTGCTAATGTTCTCTCTTGTGTTGGTATGAACTTGTGATAGAGTTGGTGCTACATTATGGATGATATTAAATATTCTTTGTGGCTTTTTATTTTTTATTTTTTGAATAAAATTATTTCGTTTCCTTGCATACTTGATAGTGAAGTAGTAATGCAATTTATTCTTTTGCACAACTTGACTTAACATTTATTAGTTTAGGATTCCTGCAGGCTTCTAAATCTTCGACAGCATCGGTTTCTCTGTGCAAAGTGGACAAAGGAAGTGATATTTGTCTCAAAATAGTGTTTGAAGAAGATGAACTTCCAGTATTGTTCTTCGATGCAGTAATAAATCTCATAAATACCTGCAAAATTGAGCAATTGGAAAAGATCCCAAGAAAGATCTCACAAACTTTCTTGGTGTATTTGAAGGAGCTGTGGGCAAAAGTACATAATCAAATGTTATTTGCCAACACTCTGAAATTCAGTCGAGAGAAGCATTTCTATTTGACCAATGTTGGAACGAACAATCTGGCAGAAAGCATATTCAGGCTTTCCATTATTGCTGGTCAACTTACCACACCTTACCCATTTGAGGTGGCTAAAAGAAGCATCTTCGGCTTGAATGAGTCCAGTTTTGAAAATTTTATGTTAAACCACTGGGAGATATCACCCTTTCTTACAAGGAGGCTCTCAAAGGCATTAAATGAGCAGGATGATATGTTCTGTTCATTTGTACAATTTCTAAACTCTAAAGAAACAGTTCTTGCCTTTCTTTCTTCTACTCTTCAAAGTTTGGTTTCTTGTCTGCCTTTTGCTTCTGATGAACTAGATATCTTTGGTTTCCTGAAGGAGGTAAGAAATAAATTGGGTACTCCTATAGTCTATCAGCAGGACATACGTATTATAAGAACAGAAAGACCTTTGAAAAGAGAGGTGCATTTCTTTCAGGAGACTTCAGACTCCTGCATTGAGGCTCCAGAATTTTTCAATATTGATGATATTTTGAAATGTGAAGAAGCATATAAAGAAGGTTATACCATTGCTTTACGTGGCATGGAGTTTCGCTTCAAGAGTATTTCTGCTATTGCAGATGGATTGGCTTCTTTGTTTGGTCAACCATCAGTTGGTGCCAATCTATACCTGACACCACCTAATTCTCAGGGTTTGGCACGTCACTGTGATGACCACTGTGTGTTTGTATGCCAGCTTCTTGGAAGTAAGGAATGGACAATTTTTTCTCAGCCAATTGTCAGGTTGCCTCGCTTGTATGAACCTCTTGATAGCCTACATGGTACAGAGGATGAGAGTTCGATGGCTACATGCAGAAAGATTTTGTTGAGGGAAGGTGATGTTTTGTACATTCCTAGAGGTTTTCCTCATGAAGCATGTACAGTGGCAGATAATGGTGAACCCAATGGAAGTGCTGGATTTTCCTTACACCTGACACTCGGGATTGAGGTTGAACCTCTATTTGAGTAAGTAAAGTGTTTTCATTAGTTTTAATAAATGGTTTAATGGTTTATTGGTTCTGATGAATTAAATGGTTGAAAATTGTTTTGCCTTTTATTATGAAACATTAATTCTTTAGTAGATTTTTTTTTTTCTCTTAGTTTAAAGTTTTGGTTGATCAAATACTGCTGGGTTAATTAAGGATGAATATATCATCAAGGAAGATTATAATAATGCAAGTAATAGCCAGACATCTTTTTAGGTAAATAAGGAAGATTCACTTATACGAGTAATAAGTATAATTATAAGTACTAGTTATTGTACACGTGCATTGCACGTGGAATTATTCTTATTGTAAATGTTTTTTTATGTAAATTTAAATTAAACATTAAATTTAATAGAAGTTGCAAATGACAAAATTTTTTAAAAGAAAAAAAAAGGATCAGGGAGAGTAAAAAGGTCATTTTTCCTATGTTTAAGAAAAACAATCAAGATAAAGGGTGATGGGAAGGTAGAAAAAGTGTGTTGAGAATATTTATTACTTCTAATTTATTTTGTTGAATTGTGGGCATCACCAAGCAATGCCAAATTAAGTAGAGCATTATCAAGGGAGGGAGTTCAAATCTATTTAAAAAAAAAAAATGGAATGAAGGGTTTAAACTAATTAAAAGATAAATTAAGAGTTCATTCCATATATATATAATCTTTTTTATATTATAATTTATTTATAAATATAATTTTTTATTATACTTCAAAGAATTGTGATGATCAAAAGTGGTGGCTTTAACAATTTTTTTCCATGTTTGCAACTCCTATAATTGCATACATGCATAATTTAATTTTAATCCAAATTTTTTATGGAGAGAACAAGTCTTGCATTGAGGAGTTATAGCATAAAGAATGGGAGTTATTGCATTGAGGAGTTATGCCTTTAATAATATTACTTGAGAAGATGAAAGATAGGGGAGATTAACATTGGAAGATGAAGAATAAGGGTTTAAGCTACTAAAGGGGCATATTGGTCAATATTTAATAATATAGGGACATTTTGATGAATTAAAAGTTTTTCCCACTTTCAGCCTTTTATAAGTAGTATATATTGTATAATAGATGGTGTGATTTCAATATGTTTCACCTCAAAATGATACATTTTGTTGATATATCATTTTGATTCAATTGTTGATACGCTATATGACACATAGGATACACATAGAACACTCATAATTTGATAGGTAGTTGGTAAACAAGGAAGATTCACTTATACGAGTACTAGTATAGTTATTAAAATGGTATAATGTTGACAGGTTCTGTGTCGGTGACAGATTGGGCTCATCAATCCTAGGCTGGCAGATTGGCTAATTTGCTACTTAATTTATGCTTTCCATGTTTGTGTCTCTTTCCTTTATGCTTTCCATGCTTTTATCAATTGTCCCTTAATTATAGAATTTTCTCATTAAGTCTAGATTCTTCTACGTGTATAAATTAGGGGTGCAACTCGATTCGGTTCAGTTCAGTTTGAGGCTAATCAAAACTGAACCAACCTAGTTTCTCCATATCAAAACCAGAACCAAACTGATCATTGCCTAAAACCGGACCAAAACTAGCCGCTTTAATACTGTGTTGGTTCGGTTCAATTCTTAGATTAACAACAATACTTAATTAAAACAGATGAGAGATCTTGCGTTTGAGGTTGGACCAAGAGGATGAGAGAGCTTTGTCGGGTTTGAAATGAGAAGGGAAAGGAGAGGGATAAGAGGGAGGAGAGGTCTTGCGTTTCTTTGTTGGAGGGTGATGGTCTTTGCCAAGAGGACAAAATGAAACAACCTAGATGACAAACATTAGAGGGAGCTTGAGAGAGAAGCAACATGGCAGGTATTAGGTAATTGAGGACCCTACATGTTGCATATATATAGCCTTATTCCCTTTGCTGTGGCTCTTATTGGAAGGCGTTATAGAAGTTGTTCAAGAAGGATGATATGGAAGTTGTAGCTCTCTCTGGTTCATTCCATGGAAGATTCTTGAAACTTGAGAGAGAAAGAGATAAACAAATGGGGGTGGGGTATAAAGAATGAGACGATAACAAAACAAAATGTGATTTAATTTGTTCTTATCCTTTTGTTAGTCTAACATGTGCAAAGGTCCACCATAGCAAGATACTTACACTAATAATATGATGACACATAGAACTCAATATATATATATATATATATATATATAATAATTAGTTCCATTTAGTTTGGTTCCACAAATTAGTTCTCGATTCAGTTCCGAAAAAACACCTTAACCAGAACTGAACCTAATTTGATCAGTTCTGCAAAAAAACCAATCTAAGACCAAACCAATCCTTGTTCAGAACTGAATTGAATAAAATTGACTGGTTTGGTTCAGTTCACGCATTTACCCAACCCGAGTTGTACTCCTAGTATAAATAACCAAGCATATCAATGAAAATTTTTAAGCTTTGGGGTTCACCTTCCGTCATCATAATTTTTTTTGTTCCTTCTCTCTTTATTTCATCATGGTATCAAGCCTCTTTGGTCCTAAGGGAGGTATCGTATATTAGTTTTTTTTCCTCTCACATTAGTCGGTTCTAGATGGCTGAGTAAGTTCTTCATGTACTTCGAGTTTTCGTGGTTGTTTTGCTCCATTGAGTGCCAAGAAAGACATACTGGGACCGTTTAAATAATTTTATGGTATTTTTCACATTTTCTGGTCACCGGTAGTGAGTTCTCGGCGGCCGTCGACGGCAGCCGTCAACACTACATGTTGTTTATACTCCCATTATTAACGACGTGTTGTTTAATTAATCCCGTTGAGGGCCCATGGAATAAAATATCTTTGATATGCTCGATATATTTCCGTGTATTTGTGGGTATCGATACGATATTAGACTTGCATATCTTTACCAATATTTCGGTAAGTATCGGTCTAAGGTGGAGATTCTTTTGTATACAAGATTATTAATTTATTTATTTGTTATTTTGTAAATGATATATGTTTTAAAATTTTAACATTTTAGTGTAAAATTTGTAGAAATTTATATATATATATATATATATATATATATATATATATAATTTGCAATATTTTGATTCTAATTTGTGTATTATAGTTTAATTCATTATTTTGCAAAGTTACACTAAAAATTTCTATGTTTAACTAATAATATCCATCATATCTTTAAATTTGATATTGATATTTTTGATATGATTGATATATTTGTCGATATATCTATGTTTTGGGACCATCGATATATCTCTCGATATTGATATTTAATTCCTCGAGGCCTACCCTCTGTAATCAGTAAAGCTGTTCTGGTGATTGGTTGGTGGAACCTCCAGATGGTTGGGACTCATTCTTGGTGAGGCCTACCCTCTGTAATCCGTAAAGCTGTTCCTTCTTATAAATTTTATGATTTTGTTAAGAAAAAAAAAAAGATTTTAAAAACTTATATGGTTGTACTTGTGCAACGGCATGTTTTTTTATCCTATCCATTTTCATGAGTCAATGTGATGAATAACTATACTATGTAATGCACATCTTATTTATCTAAACCTTAATTTTTAAGGTTATCATAAGAAAAGAATATTTGACCCTTGATTTCTATGGGATGAACACTACTAAATGTGTTTTTCATTTTCCAAGTATCTGACAATTTTTTGCGTATATGTTCGAGATATTTCAATTCACTTTGAAATTTAAGCTTCTGTTATGACACAATATAATATGATAAAAAAACTGATAGTGTAAACAATATGGAAAAATACTGAAATTGATATTTGGTGTGGTACGCTGTACACAAAATAGGAACAATAGTAATTAGTAACTGGTGGTTTTGTTGAGACAAAATTGACCTCGAAAGGTGAAGTTAGTCCATTGATGATTATGGTCCTTGATGACATCATCATCGATAATTCAAGTGCATATGGTTAAACAGTTATCTAGGTATGCAGTATGCTTCTTCAGCTGTATAAATGATACGTGAGATATTCAAAGTTATTGGCTCACTCCTAATGGAACACGTGCCTGGGGTCCAGAATGCTCATTCAGTGAGATACCTGCTGGCCAAATTGCTATGTATATGGATCCAAACTGCTGCCTTTGACTGGTAAGCACAGCCGCCATTGGTCCATTGAAAAAAAAAACAAAAACATAGAATTTGGTTTGTTAAATAATTCAATCTATGCGATTTGGGTCTTTGTAACATGTGGGATGGCCCATTGTTACGATCTAAATTGATAATAACATGAACCAAAGACTCTGCCCAGAAGTTTGGGTGTATGGTAATATAAAACCCTGTAATGATATTGCATAAACTCCTTCCCTCCCACCCCCCTTCCTTCCTTCTCTCCGAAAAACAAAAAGAAGAAAAAAATTAAAATTAAAATTAAAACCCCTTTTCTTCTCATCACTCCACTAGCATTGCTTGTTGTTTAGAAGCATCTACATTTATGTTATAGTTGGATGTCAACTGTGGTGCCCAGAATTATGAATATTTATAATGGTTAAAGTTGGTATTCATTTTAGAAGGTTAAAAACTGGTATTTTTTCTACACTTTTTGAAGATTGTCCATTAAGACTCTGTGTGTGTGTGTGCGCGCGTGCGTGTATGCACGGCTGTGCGCGCGAGCGTGTGCGTGCGTGCACATACACATGCACTTGCATGTGTAATATTGATTTCTATCCTCTCCTCCTTTTTCCCCCTCTTTCATTTTATTGTTTTTATTTTGTAATTTTTCGTGGAGTTCTTATCCTCCTTTTTGCATTAACGAGTCTCAATATTTACCCTCGTCCCTCCAAATGGCTAGTCTTGATATTCCTAGTGGTTGATGTATATCTTTTTTAATATATATATATATATATATATATATTTTACTAGAAATGTGTATCTATTTTATTTCAATGTCTTGAATTGTTCCTATGGATTTAGTATATTGATTGGATAATCTTCTAATTGATTGGAAAGATTAGTTTAAGAACTGAAACCCAAGACAGCATGTGGACTGGCCCATGTTGATCACAAAATTATATAATAGGGACATGTCTGCCTGTCAGAAATAGACACAAGGTTTTGGATCCATCGTCTCTGGAAAAGCTAACCTGTGGACATGTCCCTAAATTATTTCATGACAATAATGTAGCATATATTAATCTTTATACAAACAATACACTTGTGTAACCATTTGAATTACCTATAATAGCTTTAAAATAAAAGTGCACCTTTTTCGCTAGCAATCCATATACAAGGATAACAATCATCAAATTCACCAAAATATCCCAAGGTTAAAATTATTGTTTGATACCGATCAGAAGCGTGGTTGAGATAAAAACTGAATCCCAAAATTCTGAAAGATATTGTAATTTCAATGAAACACTAGAATGTACGGGTAAGAGTTGAAATTGGTTCAAATTTTGAAATATCAAAGAGTTCAAAATGGTTTGAATTCAGAATGAAATGTTGAGTTTTAAAATTTTATTTGAATTTTCAAAATTGGATTAACTTTAGAAACCTGAATACTAGATGACTCTTAGATTCTCAAATACTGTGTTACATTCTTCTTAAACACAGGTGGGAGGGATTTGCTCATGTTACACTCCATTGTTGGAACCAAACCCAGAAGCAGTCTTATCGTGTAGCTGTTGATTCTAGGTATGGAATGCTGAATGCAATTTCTGTGAATCTGTTGCATGTTGTGATCAGGCATATCAGTGATTCAGATCCTACATTTCGGAAGGCTTGCTTGGCTGCTGCAATTCCCTTGCTGTCAGATACAAATGGCTGGCTAAGTCTGAACCAGAAAACCATTTTCACCCATTTGATTAATAGAATTAATACTGAGTCAAGGTTCTCAGAAGCACTCAAGAGTGTAGAAGTGGCTATTAAGAAAAATGAAGATCCTTTTCCATGGATGAGATGGCTCCAGCTTCTTGGTCAGGAAGGAGAAACGATTGAAGGACATGATTGGAGTAATCCTTTGGTTGGAAGGGAACAATTATATTTTTTGTGTGATCAACACAAAGATGAGGTAGAAGCAGCATTTGTGCAGGTTAAATCTAAATTCTGTAGTGAGGTGGTGTTTGAGGATATAACAGAGCGCTATAAGATGCTGCTCGAGAAGTACAAGAAGGCGAGAAAGCAGTATACGAATGGGATGCTTTCACTGCATTATAATTGTGAATAATTGTGAAGATCCCTGTTGTATTTTTTCTTGGGTATTACATTTGCTATTTGATATAATTTATTAATTTATTTATTTCCAAGGATCAGGTGGCATTCAGTATGGTCAGACATGCTGCCATTGGTCACACGATGTGGAGAACTCAGAAATGCAGCCAGTACAGTATCCAATTGTGGTTTTGTTTTCCCAGATTTTGCTTATGTAAGCTATACTTCATAGGTATGTTTCATATCGCCTTGTTGAACGCTTTATTTGTTTTAAAAAGCTCATTTCATTAGCAACATTTTGGATAGAGAAACGGAACCATGAGAGAAGAAATGACTTGACAGAAATTTGAAACCAAACTATTTTCATCCGATATATTATCATGCAGTACTTATGTTTTACGTTGTTGTACAAGGCATGCTTGCATGATTTGTTGAATGGAAAAGAAGCAAATTCTAGGGTTTGGGATGTTTTGGAGTCGGTGATGGATGCGTTGTCACTCCATGATAATCAATGTGGTAAACAAGCGCATCTAAATTCTCACCACCGCTTGTATGCTCTACTGCACTGGAACCTTCTTGCATTGTTGATCTTCTTGTCTCCCCATCCAAAACCTGCATGTATTTCACACAAAGCTCGAAAATGAAAATTTTCTTTTACTGGCATGCAAGGAAGCTAAATGTGTTCTCTTAAAATGCATGGCCTCCAAGTCGAAAAAAAAAAAAAAAAAAAAAAAAAATTACTCTATAATTAAGGGACTGTACATTTTTTTTTCTTTGAAGAAAAGATTATGTTTGGTAGACAGGCAGAGTCAGTCAAAAAATGTAACTTGGTGGGAATGAAATACGATTAAAGGGGTAAAAATTTTCAGATCATGCATGCCATGTAGAGAATTTTCTTACAAGTATAATGACTTTGGAAGCTGGAAATATCCTTGCATGTATAAACGCACCTCTATTTTCTGGTATTCAGTATTTCTAGAGGACGGCCTGCTCAATTCTTCCATCAATCGTCTACAAGGTAAATAATTTAAAGAAGAAGAAAAAGAAGAAGAAGAAGAAGAGGAGGAAGTGATAGTTTGGGAGAGGAAATAAAAAGCAGTTGTAAGGAGACAGAAGAAAATGAAATGTGAAGATTTCATTATCAAAACCTAGAGAGAGGAAAAGCACTCTCTATCCTTGGGAATGACAAGGAGTGGAATACCAAATAAATAAATGTGGAATTTGTGTGTGTGCTTGTGAGAGAGAGAGAGAGAGAGAGAGAGAGAGTCAATTATTGACTGAGGGGTTGTGGAAACATGTCTGAGCCCATGCTTACGATTTTGCTGCTCATGTAAGTGAGAGAGAGAGAGAGAGAGAGAGGGGGAGAGACCCAAGACCAACCCTGAACCCGGAGGACTGGCCCTACTGCTCACTCTGTGTCTCTCTCGTGGCTCATATTAAAGAGGAGTACAGTTCTTTCACTAGAGGTTTTGTTTGGGCAGGTAATGGGGAGATTGGGTACACGTGTGTGTTCCATACCAAACAGAACCACTCACGGTTCATGCACTTCTACATGTTTTGTCCTCACCAATAAGGACTATACATGGTTGTCACCCTTTGGCTCACGCTGTCGCTCTCTCTCTCTCTCTCTCTCTCTCCCAGTTCTCATCATAGACAAGTGGTAGAGCAAACATGACCAATATGGAATTCGTACAGAGTATAATATTTCATTTTCCGACCATATTGTTCTGATAAATCTCAATGATCTATCAAAATCTCAAGTCTCAACCACTAGAAATGAAAGGGTCGTACAACTATGGAAAATGAAATTGCATCCTATCTCAACTATTAAAAGTAACTATTAATACTTTACATTATTAAAAATTCACTTTTTTTTTTCCTTTTAAAAGTAACAAATAAGAATTGATAGCTTCGAAATGAATCCAAATGTTTGGAAATCTCTAACTCCTCGTTTGTTAAGAGTTTTAATTATCAAGAATTGTAAGATTTTTAAGAATTCAATTTTTTTTTAAGAATATTAATTTTTGAGAATTAAGTTCTTTACTATTTGGATGGTCATAATATATATAAAAAAAAAAAAAAAAAAAATCTCATTTTGACTTGTTATTTTTTTACTATGTCAAAATCATATATACATATATATTTTAATTTTAAGCTATTTTAAGGAAAAAAGCATATATTTTCAACTAGTCATTTGATTTGAAAAAAAGACAAAAATACCTTTGCATGTTTGTCACTTTTTTACTTTAACCTAAAAACCTTTTTACAATTGTACTCAAAAAACAATTTTCTACTGAAGAAATACGGATGTTGAATATAATATTAATAATCTTATAAAATTAAGCAATTTAAGATGGAAAATATCAAACAAACAGTCAAACTTTCGTTTATTTTTTATAATTCTTAATTGTCACATAAAATTCCTACATAATGAATAGACCACTAAAGATGATTGGATAGGAAGACGAAAAATCAGAGTGTTGACTTGTACTTTCGGATGATGGCTACTCCAGAGATTTGATCCGGACATGTTGAGTTGTATTAGACTTAAAAAATTCAAAATTTTAGCTCAAAACTATGTCTAGTCGACTAAGCCATATAGTCTAGTCAACTAACCATGGTCCAGAAGCTATGTTCTGAAAAATCTGAGTTTAGTCGACTAAACATACCGATTAGTCGACTAAAGACATTGTTAATCGACTAATACTCCATGCCTAGTCGACTAAAGAGAGTCCTGAAGCTTTGTTTGAAATGCAAAACACTCAGTCGACTAACCGAGACTATATAGTCGACTAACCGTGCCCGAGAAGT
>JAESVK010000811.1:1389522-1482525 GCA_017140935.1 Hamamelis virginiana
TATTGGGTAATTAATTGAAAAGTTTGCCATAAACCCTATTCACCCCCTCTAGGGTTTCATACTTGGGACAACATACATCACTTATAAATCAGTTTTAAAGGGAGGAACTTTGGGAGGAGAGACTTGAGGCACTTGTAGCAGCCACTAGAACCCTAGCTACGAATTTGGAGGCCATTGAAGTTTAGAGAAGGGAGCTAGGAGCAAGGGAGAAGAAGGCAAAGAGGTAAGCTTAACCCACCATTGTGTTTATCTTGATGAGTTGCATAACATAGTTAAAATCTGCATGATTCTTCTTCTTCTTCTTTTTCTTCTCTTTCATTCTTTTTCCATGTCTATGCTATGCTAGGAGTAAATGCTTAGGTTGAGTATTCATAGGTTAAGAATAAAGGGTTAGTTGTTTATTGCATATAGGTTTCAATCTGTTAGTATGTAAGTTTTTGTGTTTATGAGTGTTGCATGGATAACTTCATAAAGTTTGAGCTTGTTTATGTGTTTTGAGCATGCTAGATATTATAGGTAGATAGGAATATGTTTAGAATTATTTTTATGTCTAGAATGCATGATTAAGAATGGTTTTAATGCATGTAAATTCCTATTTTGATCAAAGTAGCATGTTTGCTAAGAAAGTTTGGATTTTTCATCATGAATAGGATATTTTATGCATTATTGGTTTGTTGTTTCATGCACGCTAGAGTAGTTAGTATTTCTATCTTCAAAATATAGTTCTAGATACATTCGATGATATCAATGTTTATGAGAATGTATTAAGATATGTTTTGAAGTTAGAAATAAGTGTTTAGTTCTTCAAAGTTGTTGTCATTTGCATAAAGTTTGTGTCTTTTGCATCTTGTCATTATTTTAGGATGTTAATGTCAGTTTCTGTCTCGATTCTTTAAATATAGCATGATTGTTGCTCTTCTTTGATGAATCTTATCATTGTGGGAGATTGTGCATTGATTGATATATGAATTGTGTTCGAGGGAGCGAGCAAAGGTGAGTTTCTTCCCTTGTGTGATTTTTAGTTGATTATAATGATTGGTTGTGTAGTACTTTAATTCATTGAATTAGTATGCATCTTAGCTTTGTTATTTTATGTTTTTAATGGATTAAGGATAATATTTAGGACACTTGAAGTAAGTATTCAAATCTGTCCAGATTTGAATATATACTTCCAAGTGGCTTAACTATCGTTTTTAAGCCATGTTTCGCATAGAATCTTATAAGTTAATTTAGGACATCATGCTAGTTTGCATTCTAGGTCATTGCCACTTCTTTTGTTCCTTATTTTTTGGGATTTTGGTACACTTTTTAAATCACTCTTAATTCTGTCCAGAATTTAAAAGTGGTTTAGAAGTGTCTTAAAAGCCATTTTTAGGGTCAAATCCAACCTAGAAACATGATTAAGTTCACATAGAAAAGCTAGATTGCATTTAGGACATTTTCATGCATTTTATTAATTGTTTTGTTGCATTTTTTTATGCATTTTTCATAATTTCCAGCATGTTCTTTTCTAGTGTTTTAAGTGTTTAGACTAACTTAGTATTAGTTAGAGACCCTAGGATTAGGGGAATCCCTTGATTCCACTTAAGATTGTCCTTTGTTGTAAGAATTACAATAGGGATAGAATTCTACTTAATATAGGAGTCTATTTCAAGAAGGGTTCTAAAAGAAAGTGTTTTCCAATGAAATTGGGTTTTCAAAAGTATTTGAATTGGAATAAAATTCCATCTCTTGAGAAAAAGTGTTTTAATCAAATTATAACTCTCGAAGATAGAGTCCTAGATAAGGTAGAGTCCTTTCAGCTATGCAGTTCACTACAATAGGAGAATCCTAGGTGTTCGAACTACGATGGACTTTGATCTCTATCAGGACATTGGTAAAGTACGTAGGCAGCCAATAGGGCGCAAGTCCAATCTTAGGTTGACAGTGAGTCTCCTAAGGTCTTTAAGATTGTGTTTGCTTTCAATTATTATTATCTATTATTATTATTATTATTCATATTTTTGTGGTTGATTAAAAAATAGGATTGTTGTGATAAGATTTTGATAAAGCCCAAAAGTAATTAGGAGGCCTTTAATTAGGATGAAATAGGTACCTAAAGGATGCGTTTTGGAACCTTCCTATCTCATAACCTAGCCCCCGAATCCAATTTTTGGTTCGAAGACGTTCTTTTCCTTAAATATGGAGTCATTGTTTTATTGAAAAATAAAACTTTTTTTTATGGTTTCCTTATTCCTTGAAAATAAGGTGGCGACTCCCAGTTTTTATTAAACTCATTTTCCTTTTCAAAACCTAATCTAAGTGGACTCCCACAATAGAGAATGACGATTAGGATTGGATGATCTTGAGTGGATGATAGAGAAGGATAAACATGTAGATAAAAGAGAAGGATAAATAGAGAAGGATAATGAATTATCTACAATTTATGATGATAGTGAATCCAATTCTAAAACAAAAGAGCCGACGAGGGTTTTTGGCGGGTTCACAGCCGTTAACCTCCTACCTTCGTGTCGTTTTGATGCTTACTGAGTTGGACAAAGAAGAGAGAAAAAGAGAAAGAGAAACAGAGAGGAAGAGAGAGGGGAGCAGAGGATATGCCGCCACGGCCGGTCCGTGGGAGAAGAAAAAGAAGAAAAAAAAAAAGAAAGGGAGAAAGAGAAGGAGGCCGGGGGCGTCGGGAAGCCATTGGGAGTCTAAGAGCAATTCTGTCCACAAATAAATAGATTTTTAAAAATTAGGACTTTATACTGTAAATTTTTTTTTTTTTAAATTAGGACTTTTCAAAGAGAAAAAATGTGGGAGGACTTTATACAAAAAGCATCCTCAAAATGGGACTTTTGGCCAATCATCTCTAAAAGTTATCTTATTTCGAACTTCTAGTCAAATTCCCCAAAATAATAAGGGGTTTATACCAATAGGACCCTGGTATGGTATAAGATGACTTTACACAAAAGTCTAGAATTAAAAATAGTAATTAAAATGATTCAAATATTTATTTTAAAAGACAATTTTGCCCCTAATTAAGAATCTGAAATTTAAAAAATTATCAAATATGGATTTATTCCATATTTAGCGGTTATCTAAATTCCTAAAATCTCGTCGCCAATTCATCAATTTTGAAAATTCAAATTTTGATTTTGCTATTTATACAAGATTTATAGATAGCAATTTTTTTAAAAAGAAAGTAAATAAACGTTTATAGCTTCAATTATATAAAAAAATAAACATGAATATAAATATATAAAAAATCTCAGAGACAAATTTCATGTATACATTTAATAGATTTTGAAGATACATGCATATACATGTATACATTATGTATACATCTATATTTGATGTATACATAATTACTTAATATGCAACATTGTGTGGTTTGCTTAAACGATGAGCCCGAGATGATGATTGAACCTTAATGTATACATGACGGTATACATGTATACACACATACACACACAATACATACATATATACAATTATATATACTTAGAGCCTTCATTTCATCCATCAACATCATTCCACTCTTTGTTTTTTATTCTTTTGGCCTGCTAAGAGATGGAATTGTACTAGATCCTTAGGTTATTCATGGAGTTGGAAACATTACGCAGAAGAGCATCGGCTATATCAAGCTCGAGGTTGCTATAGGAGGGCTGCGTGGAACTCATCGATTTGAGGTCGTGGACTTTAGGCCATCGTACCATATGTGACTGGGAAGGCCTTGGATCCACACGAACAAAGTCGTCCCGTCTTCCTACCATCAATTTCACAAATATTCACCAAGATAAGGGGTCATCATCCCCTTTGGTAAATCCAAAATATCTAAAATCACAATTCAAAAAAAAAAAAAAAAATTTACCATATCCAAATCACATTAAGCATATAATTCAAATAAAAAGCGTTCATTAATATGGATAAAATAAACAACTTGCTTAAAATAAGGATTGGAGGTATATTAGACAATTTAAGCTACTAGTTGACTTTAAATTTGACATGTAGGGGGCAATTGATATAAAATCTTATTCATTGTACTACTTGTTAAATAAAATCATATTTAGGGTCCTTTTCATCATTTTTCCAAATAATAACTCGACAACCACATGACTCCACCCTCTCGATCACTGTGTTAGAGCTATGCCCTAAAACCAATCCTAAAGGGCATATCAATTTCATATTATATTAATTTGAAGGTACAACTTGTCGTGTATATTTAAATATATATATATATATATATATATATATATATATATGATAAGGTCCATGAATAAATGATAATAGAAATATGTATCTCAAGTTGTTGAGATATGAAGACTCATATTTCTCATACACATTTATTTTAAATAAGTTCCTGCTCATAGGTTTATTAAAGTGGACATTTAATAAACCGTCAAGAGTAGCACGGATTTAAACTAGCTCCAATGGGAGGATATGTAGTATTTTTTATCAGTGTAGTGACACTATAGTTAATCTGTGGGTGCATATTAGAGAATATGTACACTGAATATGATCTGCAAGAATATTCTTATGAAGTTTAAGTCAAAAGAATATTCTTATTTTACGTCCATTAATTTGATAATCCTTAGACCTGAGACACCATAGCTGTCTTATGCTTGAGTTGTTAGGGTTTGATAGTATCTTGTACAACCTTAACCTTAAGGATGTAATCGATACTCATTGGCTCTAATAAGTTATGCATGAAGATAGATGAGTAGTCAATAAGGAATTATTACTCTCACTATGATGAGAGAGAATGTCAGGGTTCGTTCACAAAAATAATTCTCAGTTTGAAATCTATGGCCATAGTGATAGGTTAACTGTGAAAGAGTTTCATAGAGTTCACCTTATTGAGATTATACTTTGTAGAACATATAACAAGTTCTTAAGATAGGGTTTGACTTAATAACCATACCCAGTTATCTTAACAGTGACATTAGGGGATGAATGATTAAGTAACATGAATGGTTCATTTTAGTTCTGCTATTTACCTACACCTAGGGCACATCATGACAAATTGCTAGACGTCACTCATGACTAATGAAAGCCTAAAAATAAGTGTTATCATTGAGGGCAAAATTGGAATTGTTCCAATTGAACCATAAATAGAAAGTTTCTATTTTGGGAACATGATATGTCCCGGTTCACTACTAGGTTGGGATGAACCCAATGGGTCACACACAAAAGGACACAAGAGAGCTCTTTAATTTATGAGAGGGGTAAGTTTCTAATTTTATGTAACTTAAGGAATCTCTTTAATTAATAGTTAATTAAGGAGGACTAAGTTGCAAAAATTAGAAACCCTACTATTTGCCTATAAATACAAGGGGATGAGTGCATGCTAGCACTAAGCCTATTTAACCCTAAAAATAGAAGAGGAGGCTATCATCACTTTCACCCACCCATGTGGCTGTGACCAAGGGACTCTCCCATGGCCGTGATTTGCCTTCTCTCCCTCTCTAGCTTGGTTTTGATCAAGTGTTGATCAATCTGAAGAAAGTTCAAGGGTCTTGAGTTCGTGTGGATACCGTTGGAGGCTTCATACTTTTCGAGCTCGGATTCAATTGGAGTTTCACAAAGGCAATCATCAAGTAAGTATGAATTAAATAGTTTATTTCATGTTCTTGTTTATATGTATTCATGGTTTGATGTTTGATTTTGGTCCTCTGTATGGTTGTGATTGTGAATCAACTTATATAAGTTTTTATAAGATGTTTTCCTTCCGCTGCGATTCTTTGATCACAACCTTTCGGTGGTATCAGAGCCAACTCAAACATGATCAGGGATATTTGATGGCTTGATGATGGATATAATTAATTAAAAGTGATTTAAAGAAGGGTTCTTGAACCCCATATGAATTCAGCCCTAGGATTTTTTATGAATCCATGTTTTGTTTTTGAAACGCAAGAATGGTTTGTAAATCTATTTTGATCATGTTCTTCTTTATTGATCATGAGATAATTAATAAATTTTTAAGATTGAATTTTAGTATATTTGATATATTAAAAATAAGTTTTATAGGGTGTTTCTATGCCATGGCCATGAATCACAATGAAGAACAAACCCAGAATTCCCGTTTTTCTGGAGCATGCCAACTTGTTTTGCTTGTATCTTAATCAAAACATATCAAAATCGCATGAAATCGGTCTTGTTTCGATCGTGACTCAATATAGAATGTTTTCATATAAATTTGGGAATTTTTACAAGCCATTAAGGCAGTGTTTGGAGGCAAAATAGCCGCTGGACAGTAACACTGTTTTTCTGCAGAAAATTTTATAAAGTATCTTGTTTTGCTTGGTTTGTTCAAACCACTCAATGGCTTCCCTTCAAACTTCATAAAAGTGTTTTATGGAAGTATTTTAAGGGTTCTATGATTTTTTTTTTTGGCTTTTGAAGCCATATAATACTTGGTTTAAAATTATTAAGCTTTCTTGGAAAAAATGAAACCCAGAATTTTAGTTTTACTGTTCTAGTTGTTCTTATTATCTTTTAAACCTTCAAATCATTCTTAGAGGAGCCAAAAATCATGTGGGAATGGTTCCCACACATGGCCGTGGTCTACCATGGCAATGGTGAAGCTTTTGAAGTTCATCAATGGAGTTTTGAAACCCTAGTTATGGTTTTAGCTTATGTGTTAATGGAGCTTTTGTTAATTTGATTAACAATGAATATTTGGGGCTTTTGAAACCCTAATAGAAATTGACAAGGTGGCTGGTTTTTGGTTTGAGAAACCCTAAATCACATTAGGGAAGTTTCTTGATTTGATTTAGAAACCCTATATTTCAAATCTTGAAAAACCCCAATTTCCTATTTTGAAATTGTTCAAGTTTAGGAAAATTTTCTTATATTGATTTGATTCTTTCCTTTATGAATTATTTGAATTTGAAAAAACGAGGCAACCCTAATTAGGGTTTATGGAAACCCTAAATTGATGGATTAGAGTAAGGTTTGTGAAACCCTAACCCTAACCCTAGTTCATTCTCCCTCTCTCACTACTAGCTCACGGCCTAGGGTTTTAGAAACCCTAATGGCCTTTGCTTTTTCATCTTTTTCATGCCTTATGTTCTTCACATGATTTATAAATAATTTATGTTGTTTTCAAAATTATTATTAATGTTTTTGAAAATCAAAAGTGAGGAACAAGTAAGTTGCAAGAAACTAGTTCTTGAAAAATCCTTTTTGGTGTTCTTGAGAGTTTGAGCAATACATATGATGTATTAACATTTTAATTTGATTAAAATGATATGAGGCTGTTGCTAAATGATATATTGACATTTTAAAAGCTAGTTTTAATATAGGAAAGTTTAGTCCCAAAACAATAGTTGAATTCTAAGTTTTTGTTGAAAAACTGAAATTGTTTCTTTCATAGAATTTTTATTAGTTATTTAATTCCACCAATGTAGGTTAATGTTGATTAATCTACTAAGCATATTAAAGTGTTAAATGCATGGTAGGAATTATGATAATGATTTCTCAAATTAAATTCTATATATGTAAAACCCTATTGTTTACAATTAAGTGTTTTACTTATTATAAGAAAGAAACTAGTATAGTCATATGAGATATGATGAGATTCTTTTTAAATGAGATTGAAAAGGACTTTATTATTGTTATGAGATAATAATAATATCTTTATTATTGTTATGGGATAATAATAATAACTTGACTTTAATTAATTATATGTCATTGCCATCATTGCCTTTTTATGTATGTTGCCTTTATTTTTATGCCATGCGATTGTGTAATTAGAATTGATGATTATGGACTAAAGACCAATTAAATGAGATGTGATTGGCCGCATGTGATGTGTATGGTTTATTTTTGGGTTGTATTTAAAGTTGTTTAAATAAGGTGATGTAATCATTTGGGGCTTGCATGCCTCTTTCCCTCTCTATCCCTATGTATCCCTTTTTTTCCCTTAATCCTTTTTTTTTTTTTTTTTATAAATTGTAATTTTAAATTCAAGAAGGCGAGTGGTGGACCCGAGATGCATGGTGGATTTCTTGTTCGAGAGAAAAAGCAAGGACTTGAGAAGGACTTGGCGAGGACTATAAGACCATGAAAAGATCTTTTAGTCATTATGTAATAGTTACATAGGATTTTAATTATGATCACCAACCCTCACTTTAGACCTAGGGTTCATCTTTATGGCGCAAAGCTTGAACCCACCTTTAAAAGTCCATAATCATATCAAGGCCTATTTATATATGTGATGTATGCTTGTTTGGGCCTAGACCTAATTTAGTATATGTTCGAGATAATTCCACCATATCCTCTAGTAGGACAGTGGGAGGATAATCGAAGACTGATAATAAAGATTGGTCTAAATCTTTATATGTATGCAATATATATTTGTTATGCATGTGATGTATGTTTGCAAAATGAGTTCTTTTACAAAAACCATTTATTTTCAAAATTAAGTTGTAAGGAAGAGGTATGAGCCTTATCCTAACCTCCCACCATTATAAGATAAGAAAATTCCTTCGGTGTTTATGTTTGGCTGCCGATATGCAGGAACATATCCATCTTAAGAATTCATCTTATCTTATTTAAATATTGGATATCATAAGATGCGAAAATGGTGTATCCCAATAACCTATTATGCGAAGGGTACAACATTCAATTGACCATACTTATATGAATGATGGGTGTGACTTAACTAAAATGTACTATCCAAGAACCTATTATGTGAGAATACTACAGTTTAGAGGTTAAAGGATGATTGGAACTTGCTTTGAGAAGCATTAGGATAAAGAGTTATCCACTCATTAAAAATTAATATCCAATAACCTATTATGTGAGGATTATTAATTCTTGATGGGACCTAATCCCCGCTAAGGAAATTCAATGTTGAAATTCTCGAATCTCATTAATAAAGGGTGTATGAGATTTGAACAAAATAGTGGGAGATACCATAAAACTTAAAAACCAAAGAGTTTTTATGGTTTAATAATATGAAATTATATTTATTTTATGTTGTAGATGGCTCCATTAAACCTGCTCTCTAGAATAATTAAATGACAATTGTTTAACTGGTCCAAAACTTCCAAGACTGGTTTAAGAAATCTAGTCTTAGCCACTAATAAAATAGACTATGTGGTCAATGCCCTATGCCCCAATGCTTTGTCATAAAAAGGTGAAAGGTTGTGAACAGAGAATCGCAGCGGAAAGAAACATCGTTTAAAACTTTTTAATAACATGATTCTCCATCACAACCATACAAAGGACCATAATCAAACATCGAACCATGAATATATATACAAGTACATGAAATAACTTATTTAAATCATACTTACTTGATGATTGCCTTTGATGTAAATCTCGATCGCATCCGAGCTCCAAAAGTATGGAAGCCTCCAATGATAGTCCACACGAACATAAAACTTCTTGAACCTTCTTGCATTTCACAACACTTGTGAGAGAGCAAAACTAGAGAGGGGAGAGAGAGAGACGGCTAGAGGAGAGGGCACCATCTAGTGGCCAACCCTAATGTTTGTAGCTTCTTATTTATAGTCCTCTTCTCTTTTAATGATGTTTGGTTACAAGTGCTAGCTTAAACATCATATAGAATAATAATATCCTAGTTATGTATATCATTGACCTCTTTCTTATTAACCTTTAATAATAAGAGTTATACATATATAAACTAGAATATTCCCCTCCCAATAATTCAAGAAGATCACTTATGTTCTTATGTGTGTGACCCATTGGGTTCACCCAAACCTAGTAGTGGACCGGGACATCCCGTGCTCCCAAAATAGAAACTTTCTATTTATGGTTCAATTGGAACTATTCCAATTTTGCCCTCAATAATAATACTTACCATTAGGCCTTTACTAGTTATGAGTGACGTCTAGCAATGTGTCATGACGTGCCCTAGGTGTGGGTGAATAGTAGAACTATGTGAACCCTTCATGTTACTTAATCCTTCATCCCCTAATGTCACTGTTAAGATAATCAGGCATGGTTATTTAGTCAAACTCTATCTTAACAACTTGTTATATGTTCTACAAAGTATAATCTCAATAAGGTGAACCCGATGAAACTCTTTCACAGTTCACCTATCACTATGGCCATAGATTTCAAACTGAGAATTGTCTTTGTGAACGAACTCCAACATTCTCTCTCATCAAAGATGAAAGTGATGATTCTTTATTGACCACTCATTTATCTTCATGCATGACTTATTAGAGCCAATGAGTACCGATTACATCCTTAAGATTAAGGCTGTACAAGATACTATCAAACCCTAAGAACTCAGGCATAAGATAGCTATGGTGTCTCAGGTCTAAGGATTATGATCATAACATAAGAATATTCTTTTGACTTAAACTCCATAATAATATTCTTGATGATCAAGTTCAGTGTACATGTTCTCTAACAGCACTCACAGATTAACTATAGTGTCACTACACCGATAGGAAAGACTACCTATCCTCCCATTGGAGCCAGTTTAAATCTGTGCTACTCTTAACGGTTTATTAAATATCCAATTTAATAAACCTATGAGCAGGAACTTCTTTTAGAATAAATGTGTATGAGAAATATGAGTCTCCGTATCTCAACAACTTGAGATGCATATTTCTCTTATCATTTATTCATGGACCTTATCATATATATTTAAATATATACAACAAGTTATACCTTTAAATTAATATAATATGATATTGATATGCCATTTAGGATTGGTTTTAGGGCATACCTCCAACAATCTCCTACTTGCACTAAAGCCAATCAGTATAGTATCTTATACTAGTCTTCGTAAGACAAGGCTTCTAACACTCATATAAGGTGGTATGGCAATGGGGACTCTATGCAAACAAACTTTGCAACTTTATTATTTTCGATAATAGTAATTAAACTAATGTCCGCTGCCAACTCTGATGTTCTAGTCAATGAGACCTATGTTCTCGAAAGAAAACCACCATACTCTAGACATCCTTTTAGGCAATTTGTAAATGGCATCCCATATATGATTTCTTTATATATACAAGTATTACATTCTTAAACTCCTTTAAGAATATACATGTATCTTATTCAGAATCTCTATTCTAAATAAACAATCAATATCTGCTAGAAACCACTTGCAACATTAATCATATTGATTTAAGTACATAACCTTTAATCATATGAGTCACATATTTCTAAAATATTATGCTCATATGAAATCCCTCACAAAATCGAATTTTTGAGAGATTTGAATTCCTTTAACGATTATGGAATTCATAATACTACGTTAGTATTGAAGAATGTACTATATAAAGAAAGACAAAAATAATGTTGATGACTCGCATGCTCCCACTTTCCTTTTTGAAACAAGGCATTTCATGTATTAAACTTTTTAATAACATAAATTCCTTTTTGATGTTTCATAAAAGCATAGTTCTCAACTATTGTGGAAACATTGTTTTCCAATAACTCTTTATTTTAGAAAACAAACTTTTGAAGTTTATTTGAAATATCTCATATTCCCAAATTATCGCCAAACTTTATCGTTTAACATATTTAAGGTCAATCAGTAATATAAGATTCAACCAAATATTCGTAATATTTTTCTTTTAGTTTTACTTCATATGAATCATTGGAACTCTTCAAATATTCATAGTTTTGAATCATTTGAACACTTTCAAATATTCAAATAGCTATGAAGTATGCAAACTAAAATTTAGGTTTATACATCTTATGTATTATCCTTTTAATTTCCTTATAGAATAAGGTGATCGGTTCATATTAATTAATGAATCAAAATTCATTTATTAATGTGATCCTTGAAGTTAAATCCTTATATACTATTTTATGTATTTATTCAAAGCATTCATAAAGAGTAAAGAACTTTAAATCAATTGCCAGAAATAAACATAGTATTTAAAACTTCAATCAAGAAGTCTTAAAATAACTGGCAATTTAATAAAGTTTCTACAAACTCTAAATAAACTAATCAAGTATCAATCTTCTATGTTAAATGTATCAACTGTTGATTCATTTCCAAACAAAGAAAGCTCGATGTCTACTTGATCTTCTACTCCATTTGTCTTCTACATACAATCGCATTGTACAAGAAAGCACAATTAGGTATCGGATACCATAAGCAAAATAATACTAATTCTTAATTAGTAAATGAATAAAGCATAGGATGTACCATTAGAAGAACCATTCTTCAAACTTGGTACTCCTTGCAGTTCTCTTCCAATGACCTGACTTACCGCATTTGAAACTCTTTCCTTTAGACTTTTTTTTCTTAATGCCTCTTTTTAGCTTATCATGAGACTTCTTCTTCTTTCCCTTGCACTTACGTTCGGTCATAGAAGTGAAAGTTTCATTAAAAGCCAAAACATTCCCTTTCGGTTCCTTTTTCAAGGTCTCCTAACACTCACTAGTATATTCATCAAATCAGTGAGGGAAGATTATGATGAATTACTTGTGACTTGCAGGAAGGGAATGAAACAAGATGTCAATACTCTTTTGTTAGCAGTGATCCTAACACTTAAGATCATGCAATGGGTGAACGTTATGGATCATCTTGAGGCAGAGCTCATTAACAGATGTCTCATTCATCATCCTATAGGAGAAGTGTTCTCTAATAGGATTGTACTTTACAATTCTGCTTGTGAACCATAAATTTCCCTGAGATGTTCCTT
Source organism: Hamamelis virginiana (assembly GCA_017140935.1). NCBI lineage: Eukaryota > Viridiplantae > Streptophyta > Magnoliopsida > Saxifragales > Hamamelidaceae > Hamamelis > Hamamelis virginiana. The sequence goes on from JAESVK010000811.1 coordinate 1,402,149, forward strand.
ACATCATTATCAAGCAACTTACTTTAAGTGTCTTTCTTCTCCTAATATGCCCCCTTATGACAAAGCATTGGGGCAAGGGGTATTGACCACATAATCTATTTTTATTAGCGTCTAAGACTAGGTTTCTTAAACCAGTCTTGGAAGTTTTGGACCAGTTAAATGATTGTCAATTAATTATTCTAGAGAGCAGGTTTGAAGGAGCTATCTACAACAGAAAATAATAAATATAATTTCATATGATTAAACCATAAAAACTCATTGGTCTTTAAGTTTTATGGTACCTCCCACTATTTTATTCAAATCTCGTACACCCTCTAATGAGATTCGGGAATTTCAACATTGAATTTCCATAATGGGGATTGGGGTCCCATCAAGAATTAATAGTCCTCACAAAATAGGTTCTTGGATATTAACCCTCAATGAATGGATAACTCTTTATCCTAATGCTTCTCAAGCAAGTTCCAATATTCCTTTAGCCTCTAATCTGTAGTATCCTCACATAATAGGTTATTGGATAGTACATTTTAGTTAAGTCACACCCACAATTCACATAAGTATGGTCAATTGAATGTTGTATCCCTCACATAATAGGTTCTTGGGATACACCATTATCGCATCTTATGATATCCAATATTTAAAATAAGATGAGAAGAATTCATAGGATGAATATGTTCCCGCATATCTGCAGCCAAACATAAACACCGAAGGAATTTTCTTATCTCATAATGGTGGGAGGCTAGGATAAGGCTCATACCTCTTCCTTACAACTTAATTTTGGAAATGAAGGGTTTTTGTAAAGGTCTCATATATAATAATATACATCACATGCATCACATACATATATCGCATACATATAAAGATTTAGACCCACTTTTATTATTAGTTCTCGATTATCCTCCCACTATCTTTCTAGAGGCTACGGTGGAATCATCTCGAACATATAATAAATTAGGTCTAGGCCTTAATAAGCATACATCACATATATTAATGGGCCTTGGTATGATTATGGACTTTTAAGGGTGGGTTCAAGCTTTTATCCAAAAAGATGAACCCTAGGTCTAAAATGAAGGTTGGGTGATCGTAATAAATAACCTATGTAACTATTACATAGTGACTGTAGACATCCATTTTTGACCATAAGTATGATCATGAATGGTTGCCTTTGATTTGACGTGAGATAGAGTGTCAAAACCCTAAGTTCCCAGTTTTACCCTTTTGTAGGTAATTAGGTAGAGGCCATTATCACATGTGTGTTTTTAGGTCAGATTGAGTCAGTTCTTTTTGCATTAGGTTTTTAGAGAGTCTAGGAACATCCTTGCAAATTTTCATGACATTCCGAGCAAGGCATGATAGAAAATAAGACCTTTTGTGAATGAAGGGCAGTTTGGTCCTTTGAATCACAAAAGCCCTGAATGACTGTCGATCTTGTCTCAAATGGTCTCGAGGCTTTGGCATAGATATTCAAAGTGTGTTTGGTAGCTAAGTTGATCAATGACAAGATCGTGGAGCCTTCTGGCTCATGATTGGCTCTTGAAGCTCGAAAGGCCCTTTCAAAGCCCAGATTAGGGTTTCAACCGGAAGCGACCGGGATTCGATATTTTTATCAAACCAAAGCCTTCAAAGGCTTCAAAACACTTTCCTAAAACATTTTAAAACTTGTTTCAAGAAGAAGAAATGATTTCGAAAGCAATCGGTTAGCAAATTTCAAAACCCTAAAAGGGCCCGATAAGCCCAAAACAGCTAATTGGCTTGGTTTCTCTCAACCCCTTGACCATGGTTAAGGTTTTTCATCCTCAAACTCTTCAATAAATATGGAGAATCAAATCACGATCGTTTTGGAGCTTGAATCGTCGAATTTGGACTTGAAACGGGCCCGAAAAGCTGAAAACAGCAGAGACGGATCGAGAGAGGCCCAAAATAGGTCAAATTTAGGCTGAAGAATCGATGACCATCCCTCCCCGGACGGTTGGCTGTCCTAGGGTGGACGGTCATCCATTCTCTCGCCCAGTAACTGCTAATAATCAGTCTTTTACCTGCCCAGGACTCTTCAAAGCCTTGCCATGTGTCCTGTTCGGCCATGGGGGCTTTTGGATGAGTATGAACACCTTGGAAGGCTGGTTTTGAACCCGTTGATCATTCCTAGGAGATTTAAACTCAGCCATTGATCAAACTCAGGCCTCCTTATAAATAGAAGGCCCTGAAATCAGTTTCAACACACAGAATAAGCTTTAGAGAGCTAGCTTGGAGAGTAGAGGCTTGAGCAATTGCACAAGCTTCCCCCATAGCACTCTAGCTTAAGTTTTAGAGTCCTTGAGGTCCTTGGAGTCCTTGGAGCTTGAGGAGAAGGCTTGGAGCTTGAGGAGAAGGCTTGAAGCAAGGAGGCAAAGAGGTTAGTAGAGTTTTATAGTTTTGTATTTTTCTTTCTTCTTCTTCTTCTTCTACTTCTTCTTCTTCTTTTTCTTCTTCTTCTTCTTTTCTTTTATGTCTATATTGTATTAGGATTTAGTATTTAGAATAGGTTTTCATATTATTCTAGTATGCATGATAAGGATTAATGATAGGGATTAGTTTATGCTAGGATAAAAGTTTGCATATCTCTCTTTGTTCTTTCCTTTCATTCTTATTCTTTTATTCTCCTTCCATGATCATACTATATTAGTATTAGGATTTATTTTATGTCTAGAATATATGATAATATATTAGTTTCATGCATGTTATTTTCTTAAAGTTAGGAAAGCATATTAATCCATCTCTTTGAGTCTTGTTACCTTGTTAAGATGAGTTTGAAGGATGCATGTTAATAGTTGAGGTTTATGTCATTACTTTAATCGTGTCTTGTTAGGAACATGTTTAGGATTCATTTCATGCCTAGAATGCATAATAGGAATTAGTTGTGTTCATATGATTTTATGTTTCCACATAAGAATGTAAGTTTAGATGAAAGTTTGAATGTTCTTTTATATGAGTTTATGAATTACATGCATTCGTATTTTGCTTTATTCTACTTCTCTTTTCTTCATCATTATTTGGAATAGGGAATGATATGACTTGTGTTCGAGGGAGCATGCGAAGGTAAGATTCTTCCCTTGTGTTAAATTAAGTAGTTTAAGCATGAGATTTGGTTGTTTTGGTGTAGTTTTACATATGGTAGTGTTAGTATATCATATTAGGTTGCATGATAGATCATTTACACCTTTTTTATTTATTGTTTTCATGGGTTTTAAATTACTTTTAAAGCTATATTCAAATCTGTCCATGGATTGAAAGTAACTTTAAAGTAAGTTAAAACCTATTTTTATGGCCAAATCCAACTTAGAAATATGCCTAGGTTCACATAGTTTGATTAGATTGCATTTAGAGTCATTTTTCATGCATTAATAGCATTGTTTATCACGTCTTTTACTTATTTTATTTAAATTCCAGCAAGCATGCATTTGGTATTTTAGGTGTTTAGACTAACCTAAGATTAGCTAGAAACCCTAGGATTAGGGGGATCATTTGATCCCACCTAGGATTCTTCTTTGTTGTAAGAATTACACTAGATTTAGGATTCTAATGAATTTAGGATCCTATCTTCGAGAGAATTTCTAAAATTAATGTTTTATCAAAATTAATCTACAAAATTAGAAACCCTAGGATTAGGGGCATGCATTTGTGTTTTAAAAAGAATTCTAAATTCATTGGGAATTTATTAATTGATGAATTATTTTCTAAAAAGGATTTCAAATTAATAAAAACTCTCGAAGATAGAGTCTTGGATGAGATAAAATGCTAATGATAGTGTAGTTCATTACAATAGGAGAATCCTAGGTAATCGAACTACGTGGACTTTGATCCTTATCAAGTAATTGGTAAGGTACGTAGGCAATCAATAGGGTGCAAGTCCAATCTTAGGATGACTCTAGTCTCCTAAGGTCTTTAGGATTTCTTTGATTTCTTTTTATTTTATTTTATTATTATCTATTATCTAGTATTATCTACACTATTTTCAATGGTTGATTAGATAAATAGGATTGATATGATAAGATTTCGATAAAGCCCAATAGTAGTTAGGAGACCTTTAATTAGGGCGAGGTGGGTGCCTACAAGGAGCTCCTTGGAACCTTCCCACTTTGTAACCTAGCCCCCGAATCCAACTTTGATTCGAAGACCAAGCTTTTCCTTAAAATATGGAGTCAATGTTTTATTGAAAATAAAACTCTTTTTGTGCTTTCCTTGTTCCCTAAAAATAAGGTGGCGACTCCCAGTTTTTTACAAACTCTCATCATTTTTCAAAAACCCAATCTTGAATGGATAATAGAGAAGGATAAACGTGGATAATAGAGAATGGTAAATCGAGATGGAGAAACATCATCCACAATCCACTCAAAAAACACCCCCCAAAGTGAACTAGAGGCCTCCCGATCAGGTTGGCTGGTTCACAGTGACAAGCAAATCTTCTTCAAGATCTTGATGTCCTTGCCAAGTCCTTCTCAAGTCTTTGCTTTTCCTCTCGAACAAGACTCCACCATGTACCTCGGGTCCACCACTCGCCTTCTTGAGTTTAAAATTACAATTCATAAAAGAAGAAGGGGATTAAGGGAAAAAGGGGATACATAGGGATAGAGTGGGAAAGAGGCATGCAAGCCCCAAATTTAATTACATCACCTTATTAAACAACTTTAAATACAACCCTAAATAAATCATTCACATCTAATGCGGCCAATCACATCTCATTTAATTGGTATTTAAGTCCATAATCATCCATTCTAATTACACAATCGCATTGCATAAAAATAAAGGCAACATACATAAAAGGCAATGATGGCAATGGCATATAATTAATTAAAGTCAAGTCATAATTATTATCTCATAACAATAATAAACATATCATTATTATCTCATAATAATAAAGTTCTTTTAATCTCATTAAAAATATTTCATCATATCTCATATGACTATGCTAGTTTCTTTCAAAATAAGTAAAACACCTAATTGAAACAAATAGGGCTTTAATTATACAGAATTTAATTTGAGAAATTATTCTCACAATTGTTAGAGGTATGCCCTAAAACCAATCCTAAAGAGCATATCTATTTCATATTAGGATAAGAAGGTATTACTTGTCGTTTATATATTCAATTATATATACGATAATGTCCATGAATAAATGATAAGAGAAATATGTATCTCAAGTTGTTGGGATATGGATACTCATATTTCTCATACACATTTATTCAAAATAGGGTGTATCTCAAGTTGTTGGGATATGAAGACTCATATTTCTCATACACATTTATTCAAAATAGGGTTCCTACTCATAGGTTTATTAAAGAGGACATTTATTAAACCGACAAGAGTAGTACAGATTTAAACTGACTCCAATGGGAGGATAGGTAGTCTTTCCTATCAGTGCAATGACACTTAAGTTAATCTGTGGGTGCATATTAGAGAATATGTACACTGAACTTGATCTGCTAGAATATTCCTATGGAGATTAAGTCAAATGAATATTCTTATGTTACGTCCATTTACTTGGTAATCCTAAGACTTGAGACACCATAGATGTTTTATGCCTGAATTGTTAGGGTTTGATAGTGTCTTATACTGCCTTAACCTAAGGTTGTAGTTAGCACTAATTGGCTCTAATAAGTCTTGCATGAAGACATATGAGTGGTCAATAAGGAATCATTACTCTCATTGATAAGAGAGAGAATGTCAGGGTCAGTTCTCAAAGATAACTTTCAATGTGAATCTCCGGCTAGAGTAATATGTGAACTATAAAGTGTTCCATAAGGTTCATCTGATTGAGATTATATTTTGAAGAACATATGACAAGAAAGTTAAGATAGGGTTTTGACTTATATCCATACCCTGAATATCTTAACTATGACATTAGGGAATGAATGATTAAGTAACGAGAAGGGTTCACATAGTTCTGCTATTCACCCAAACCTAGGGCATGTCATGACACATTGCTAGACGTCACTCATGACCAGTGAAAGGCTATTGATAAGTGTTATCAATGAGGGCATAATTGGAATAGTTTCAATTAAATCTTAAAAATAGAAGTTTCTATTTTAGGAGACATAGAGATGTCCCTAGTCACTATTAGGTTGGGGTGAACCCAACGGGTCACACACAAACAAAGAACATAAGTGAGTCTCTTAAATTAAAGAGAGAAGGGAATTTCCTAAAACTAATTCTATTAATAACCTTATATATTAATTAAGGAATTAAGTTATATATTAATTGTTAATATATAAAGAGAATTAAGTTACTTTTGAAAATAAGTATCAAATAGATACCCTAAGGGTTTTCTATAAATACTAGAGGATGAGACATGCTAGCACTAAGCCTCCCATCATCAAATCAGGGAAAAAGTTTCTCTCCCCTCTCCAAGCTTGATTCTTCCATTGTTGAGAAGCTCCAAGGATTCAAGAGGTCTTGTGTTCGTGTGGATACCGTTGGAGGCTTCATCCGTTTGAAGCTCGGATACTTCAATCACAAATCGAAAGGCTAACCAAGTAAGTTTTATTTATGTTTGATAAATATTTATGCTTGTTTTGTAAATCTCATGTCCCTCTGCTTGTTCGGATTCATGGTTAGGATATTCGATGATGGAATCATCTTTATAAAAATTTTTGTTTTTGTCTTCCGCTACGATTCCATGTATTTCGAATAAAACCTTTCAGTGGTATCAGAGCCAATCAAGCATGGCCATGAGTTTTGATGATGGTACAATGGATTTAATTAATTAAAATCATATTTAACAATGGTTTTAGAAACCATAGTTAGTTCGGCAATGGGGTTCTCCTAGAATCCTTTGAGTTTTGGTTTTTATGGCAACTAGGGTTTGAACCTAACCCTAGCAAGGTCACGGCCTCCATGGGATTTCCCCTATAAGTTTCGGCCATGTGGGGATAAACCCCTTTGGTGTTTGAGATTAAAAGGTTTAATGAAAACCTTAAAAAGTTTTTGGGTTTTCTCTCTCTTTCTCTCAAAATTTCGGACCCTATAAATATTGTTCTTTTTTAGTTTTGATTATTGGGGTTTATTCTCCATGGAATATTGAAGCTTCAATAATGATCAAACCCCCTATAGGATTCGGCAATATGGGTTTGCACCCTATGGTTGTTTTGTTCTTGAGTTTTTTATGAAAACCCTTAAAAGGTTTTTGGGTTCTCTCTCCTTATCTCTCTCAATTTCGGACCAACCAAGGATTCATCTCCATATGATTTGAAGATTGGGGTTTTGTCCCCTTGACATGATGAAACTTTGATGTGATCAAAATCCCCAAAAAGGTAAGGCACTCTCTCTCCTCTCTCTTCCCCAAATTCGGCCTCCATGGGTTTAGAACCCTAACTTGGTTCTTTTGTGTTTTCATTTTGATTTGGGTTAAGATAACCCTATAATCATTAAACATAAATGAATCTTGGGTTTTGGAAACCCTAAATGTATATGGATGAAGTTCTTGTTTTTGGGAAAATATGAACATAGCTTGAGTTTTGTGAAAATTGAGTTTAATGGCTTTTAGGATTTTGAGAAAACCCCAATGGGGAATTCGGCCATAAGGGCTTTGCCCTCTATGGCATTCGGCTATTAGGGTTTAATAACCCTAGAATATATTTGCATTATGATTGATTAATTTTAAATAGTTTAAATATTGAATCTTGATAATTGCAAATAGTTTAGTTTAAAATTGTTTAAACTTGAAGTTTTAATGGAGTTCATGTTAATGTGTTTAACAATGGTGATTTAGGGTTCTTCGAATCCTTGAAATCATCATTAATGGTGGCTGGTTTTAGGTTTTAGAAACCCTAAAACAAAATAGGTAGGTTTCTTGATTTATATTAGGAATCCCTAATTATCAAATCCTTGAAATCCCTAATTTCTATTTTGAAGTTATTTGATTTAGGAAAGTTTCTTATTTTTGATTTGATTCTTTCTTATTTTAAATGACTTTGATTTAGGATATATTGCTGCAATTTAAGTGTTTATGGAAACCCTAAAAGGTTGGTTTAGGAAAGGTTTTGGAAACCCTAACCCTAACCCTAAAACTCTAACACGTCTCTCTCTCACTAGCTATTCACGGCCATGGGGCTTGGAACCCTAATGGTCCTTTGTTTTAATTTTGTTTTTCATTCCAAAGGTTCTTCATATGTTTTATAAATGGTTTATAAGGTTTTCAAAAATTGTTTTCATTGTTTTGGAAATTAAAAATGAAGAACAAGTAGGTTTTATGAAAAATTGTTTTATAAAACACTTTTTGGTATTCTTGAGAGATAGTACAATTCATGAGATGAATTATTGTTTTTAATTGCTTAAAAACATTTAGGGTTGCTGCTAGATCATATATAAGTATGTTAAAAACATTTTAGCATGATTGTATATTGATAGGATTAATTTTAAAATCGTTTTAAAGTTAAAACTGGGTTGCTGTTTTTCTGGGCAGCAACCATGAAGCTTTTATAAAATCCATGAAAAATATTTTCTGGGATTTTTGAAGCATGCCACCTATTGACTTCATTAATATAGGGTCTTAGCAAAGTCTAGGAAGAGTTCCCATGATTTCTAATGACCTAGAATAGCCACACTAGATTTTTTGTGATTAAGAGTCAAATCTGGTAAATCTGACTCTCTATCGTAAAATGTCTCTGATTGATACCAAACGTTGGAATCAAGTTTTGAGACCCCTGCCATTGTTTAGAGGACCGAACAACCTAGTGAATTGAAGTGTTTCCATGACTTAATTCACTTTAGGATATGCCCAATAAATGCATTTGTGAACAAATTCCAGATTGTGGAATAGTTTGGAGTTAGTGTCACAAAGTGCTTTAAAGTGATACCAAACGTTGGAATCACTAAACGAGACCTATGCCATTTGAAAGAGGACTGAAAATCCTTGTGAAATGAAGTATTTTCACATTTTAAAAGTTTGTTTTAATATAGGAAAAATTAGCCCCAAAACAGTAGCTGAATTCTTAGTTTTGTGAAAAACTGGGTTTGTGTTCATTTTAGAATTTTTGATATTGAGTTATTATTTAATTCTTTCATCATAGGTTAATGTTGATTAATCTATAATGCATATTAAAGTGTTAAATGCATGATGGGAATTGTGAGAATAATTTCTCAAATTAAATTCTAATTATTTAAAACCCTAATAGAGTTAATTAGGAGTTTTATTTATGGAAAGACACTAATGTTATCATATGATATATGATGGGATTACTTTAAATGAGATTTAAAAGTACTTTATTATTGTTATGAGATAATAATAATAACATTAACTTTAATTAATTAAATGTCATTGCCATCATTGCCTTTCTTTTTGTTTTATTTATGCAATGTGAATGTATAAATATGATTGGATGATTATGGACTTAAGACCAATTAAATAAGATGTGATTGGCCGCATTTGATGTGTTTGGTTTATTTTAATGGGCTGTATTTAAGTAGTTTAAATATTGGTGATGTAATTAATTTGGGGCTTGCATGCCTCTTTCCCTCTCAATCCCTTTGTATCCCCTATCTCCTTAATCCTCTTCTTTCTTTTATGTTAAATGTAATATTTGATACTTGGTGGAGCATGATGGACTCGAGGTACATAGTGGAATCTAGTTCGAGAAGAAAAGCAAGGACTTAAGAAGGACTTGGCAAGGACTTCAAGACTTTTCGAAAATCTTTTACTCATTGGTGTAATAGTTACATAGTTTTAATTGAGATCACCTAACCTTCATTATAGACCTAGGGTTCATCCTTTTTGAATCAAAGTTTGAACCCACCCTCAAAGTCCATAATCAATCCAAGGCCATTTAATATATGAGATGTATGCTTAGTAGGGGCCTTGACCTAATTTATTATATGTTCAAGATAAATTCACCATAACCTTTAGAAGGACAGTGGGAGGATAATTGAGAACTAATAATAAAGATTGGTCTAAATTTTATATGTATGGTTGATATATATAAATATGTGATGCATGTGATGTATGTCTATTTTAAATGAGACCATTTTACAAAACCCCTTTTAATTCAATATTAAGTTGTAAGGAAGAGGCCTTGGGCTTTATCCTAGCCTCCCATCATTACATGATAGATGAATTCTTATGGTGGATATGTTTGGTTGCATATATGCAGGAACATGTTCATCCTGAGGGTTCATACTGTCTTGTTTTAATATTGGATATCATAAGGTGCAATAATGGTGTATCCCAAGAACCTATTATGTGAGGGGTACAACATTCAATTGACCATACTTATGTGAATGATGGGTGTGACTTAACTAAAGAGTACTATCCAAGAACCTATTATGTGAGGATACTACAATTTAGTGGCTAAAGGATGATTGGAATTTGCTTTAAGAAGCATTAGGATAAGAGTTATCCACTCATTAAGGGTTAGTATCCAAGAACCTATTATGTGAGGATTACTAATTCTTAAATGGGACCCAATCCCTACTATGGAAATTCAGATGATGAAATTCCCGAGTCTCATAAAAGGGAGTATGAGATTTGAATAAAATAGTGGGAGGTACCATAAGACTTAAAAACCAATAGGGATTTATGGTTTATTTAATATGAAATTTACTTTTATTATTTTATGTTGTAGATGGCTCCACTAAACCCATTATCTAGAATCATTGATGATAATCGTTTGACTGGTCCAAATTTCAATGACTGGGTTAGAAACCTGAAAATAATCTTAGCTGCTGATAAAATTAAATATGTTATCAAATCTCCACGCCCCAATGCTTTACCTGAAGGGGCATCTGAAGAGGAGCGAGACACTTATAATAAGTGGCTTGAGGATGATGTGCAAGTCAGGTGCTACATGATGGCATCGAGGACCAATGAGCTCCAAAGGCAACATGAGGTCATAGATAGTGCATATGCAATCCTCAATAATCTTAAGGAGTTGTATGAATCGCAAAACAGAATTGTAAGGTACAATGCTGTGGGTGATCTTTTCTCCGCTAAGATGGTGGAAGGGACATCAGTTAATGAGCACTGCCTCAAGATGATCCGGAACATCCACACCCTTCATGATCTAGGTGTCGAGATCAATTCGGAGATGAGTACATATATTCTACTTCATTCACTTCTTTCAACCTTCAAACAATTCATCATGAACTTTCACATAACTGATGTGAATGTTAAAGTTTCACTAACTGATTTGATGAATATGTTGAGTATTGCTGAGGAAACCTTAAAAAAAGATTCCAAAGGGAATGTTTTGTCTATCGATGGGGCATCAACTTCTAAACCCAAGCCCAAGGGCAAAGGTAATAAGAAGAAGAAGTCAAATCTTAAGCCAAAAGGAGGAGTGAAGAAAAAGAATACAAAGGGAAAGTGTTTCCACTGCGGCAAGACAGGTCACTGGAAAAGAAATTGCAAGGAGTACCTGGCTTCGTTGAAGAATGGTTCTTCTGATGGTACGTCTTGTATTTAATTTACTAATTGAGAATTAGTATTATTTTGTTTTATGGTATGAGATATCTAACTGTGTTTTTCTTGTACAATACGATTGTTTGTAGGAGACAAAGGGAAGCAGAAAATTGAGTAGACATTGGGCTTGCAGTGTTTAGATAGGATCAAGAGTTGCTGCCTTCAACACTATAGCTCAATTATTGACTAGTTTATTTAGAATTTCTAGAACTTTTAATTATTGCCAGTTTGTAATAAATACTTCCTTTGAAGTTTTTATTTAGTTATGAATATTTCGATTATTTGAAACAATTTATTTATATTATTGATTATTTGGATAATTTCTGGCAATTGTTTTAAAGTTCTAAATTCTTCATGAATGCCATTATTTATATAAAGAGGACCTTAAATATGTTAAACGTTGTTGTTTAAAGAATTATTTTAAATATGAGATATTTCAAATAAATCTTAAAACTATGTTTTCTTTAAATAAAGAGTTATTGAAAAGCAATGTTTCCATGATTGTTTAGAACCATTCCTTTATGAAACATTTAAAGGCATTTTAAGTTATTAAAGAGTTTAATACAAAAATACATTATTTCAAAAGGACTAGTGGGAGCAATAAAGTCATCATTCATTCTCAGATTTCTTTATTTAAGTGCATACCTTATATACTAAGTGTAGTATTATGAATTCCATAAACGTTATAGGAATTCTAATTTCTCAAAAATAATGATTTTATAAGGGATTAAATATGAGTTTAAATATTTGAGAAATATGAGAACTCATATAAATAAAGATAACGTACTTAATACAATATCATTAATGCTACAATAGTTGTTGGCAGATATTGGCATTATTCAGAATATTGATCCTGAATAAAGGTAAGTATATTCTTAAATTAATTAAGAATGTAATACTTACATAAATAAAGAAATCTAAAAGAATGCCATTTACATGTGGCCTAAAAGAATGCCTAGTACATATTGTTCTCTACCAAGGACATAGGTCTCATTTACTAGACATCAGAGTTGGTAGCAGAATTATATTTTAATTACTATCATTGAAAATAATAAAGATGCAAAGTTTGTTTGCATAGGATCTCCATTGCCATAACACCTCATGGGAGTTATAAGCCTTGTCTTTCGAAGACTAGTATAAGATACTATGGTGATTAGCTTTAGTGTAAGTGGGAGATTGTTAGAGGTATGCCCTAAAACCAATCCTAAAGAGCATATCTATTTCATATTAGGATAAGAAGGTATTACTCATATATTCAATTATATATACGATAATGTCCATGAATAAATGATAAGAGAAATATGTATATCAAGTTGTTGGGATATGGAGACTCATATTACTCATACACATTTATTCTAAATAGGGTTCCTACTCATATGTTTATTAAAGAGGACATTTATTAAACCAACAAGAGTAGCACAGATTTAAACTGACTCCAATGGGAGGATAGGTAGCCTTTCCTATCAGTATAGTGACACTTAAATTAATCTGTGGGTGCATATTAGAGAATATGTACACTAAACTTGATCTGCTAGAATATTCCTATGGAGATTAAGTCAAAGGAATATTCTTATGTTACGTCCATTTACTTGGTAATCCTAAGACTTGAGACACCATAGATGTTTTATGCCTAAATTGTTAGGGTTTGATAGTGTCTTATACAGCCTTAACCTAAGGTTGTAGTCGGCACTCATTGGCTCTAATAGGTCTTGCATGAAGACATATGAGTGGTCAATAAGGAATCATTACTCTCATTGATAATAGAGAGAATATCAGGGTCAGTTCTCAAATATAACTCTAAATGTGAATCTCTGGCCAGAGTAATAGGTGAACTATGAAATTGTTTCATAGGGTTCAACTGATTGAGATTATATTTTGAAGAACATGTGACAAGAAAGTTAAGATAGGGTTTTGACTTATATCCATACCCTGAATATCTTAACTATGACATTAGGGAATGAAGGATTAAGTAACGAGAAGGGTTCACATAGTTCTGCTATTCACCCAAACCTAGGGCATGTCATGACACATTGCTAGACGTCACTCATGACCAGTGAAAGCCTATTGATAAGTGTTATCAATGAGGGCATAATTGGAATAGTTTCAATTAAACCTTAAAAATAGAAGTTTCTATTTTAGGAAACATAGAGATGTCCCTAGTTACTGCTAGGTTGGGGTGAACCCAATGGGTCACACACAAACAAAGAACATAAGTGAGTCTCTTGAATTAAAGGGAGAAGGGAATTTCCTAAAACTAATTCTATTAATAACCTTATATATTAATTAAGGAATTAAGTTATATATTAATTGTTAATATATAAAGAGAATTAAGTTACTTTTGAAAATAAGTATCAAATAGAAACCCTAGGGGTTTTCTATAAATACTAGAGGATGAGACATGCTAGCACTAAGCCTCCCATCATCAAATCAGAGAAAAAGTTTCTCTCCCTTCTCCAAGCTTGATTCTTCCATTGTTGAGAAGCTCCAAGGATTCAAGAGGTCTTGTGTTCGTGTGGATACTGTTGGAGGCTTCATCCATTTGAAGCTCGAATACTTCAATCACAAATCGAAAGGCTAACCAAGTAAGTTTTATTTAGTCCCTCTGCTTGTTCGGATTCATGGTTAGGATATTCGATGATGGAATCATCTTTGTAAAAATTTTTGTTTTTGTCTTCCGCTGCGATTCCAAGTATTTCAAATAAAACCTTTCAACAATTCCTACCATACAATTAACACTTTAATATGCTTAATAGATTAATCAACATTAACCTATAGTGGTGGAATTTAAATAATAACTCAAAACAAAAATTTCTATGAAAGAAACAATTTTTGTTTTTCAACAAAATGCAGAATTCAGCTACTGTTTTGGGACTAAACTTTCCTATATTAAAACTAACTTTTAAAATGTGAGAATACTCTATTTCACAAGGATTTTCAGTCCTCTTTCAAATGGAATAGGTCTCGTTTCGTGATTCCAAAGTTTGGTATCACTATAAAGCATTTTGTGACACTAACTCCAAACCTTGGAAGATTCTGGAATTTGCTCACAAATGGCTTTATATGGCCTAACCTAGAATGAATTTAAGTCATGGGAATACTTCAATTCACTAGGTTTTTCAGTCTTCTTTCAAATGGTAGGGGTCTCATCACATGATTCCAACGTTTGGTATCACTTTAAGGCATTTTGTGATGAAGAGTCTGAATTTCCAGATTTGACTCTTAATCACAAAAAGTCTATTACAGCTATCCTATGTCAAATTAAGCCATGGGAACTCTTCCTACACTTAACTAAGACCTTAAATTAAAGAAGTTGATAGGTGACGTGCATTTTAAATCATAGAAAGCATTTTTCTTAGATTTTACAAAAGTTACATAGTTGCTGTCCAGAAAATTCAGCAACCCAGTTTTGGTTTTTTAACTTTTATAAAACTCATTATATTAGTATATTTTCTTGTACTAACACTTAGGACACTTTAATTTATTAATGTAGATGACTCTCATGCAATTTAATTAAATTAAAAAGCTAAAACACCAAGCCTTTAAACCTAATCTCTCAAAATGGCAATTAGGGTTTCCAAAACCCCAATTTCACCCTTTTATTTTATTCCTTCACTTTTGATTTTCAAAAAGCTTCAAAATGATTTTTCAATCATCAAAAACATTTAATAAATCAAGTATGAAGCAAACAAGACAAAACCATGGACCACCTAGTGGCCGTGACACACTAGGGTGGTCAAACCCTAGTGTAACCGAATTCATGGAGAGGTAGATAGGGTTGGGTCTTTCCAATTTTGATTGTAATAGGATTCTAAATTCAATTGCAATCAAAATCCTATTAGGATTTCCCAAATACTAATTAGAGTCTTCATATAATAAGATTTCCTATTTCACAAGGAATTCTATTAGTCACACAATCATTGACTATCAAGAGTGTAGAAAATAGAAACCTTTTGGAATTAGGATTCCTATTCATCTTAGAGTTACTAAAAACTCTAAATTGCAGCCACTAATCATTAATTAATCACATTAATAGACTTCTTAATCATATAGTATTAGCATAATTAGAATCCTAAAACAAATAGGAAAGTAATTAAAATAGAAACTCCTAATCAAGATAGGATTTAAAATTAGAGTCCTAAACCCTAAACACCTATCAAGATTCAATCATGACCATTCATCATAGGGTTTACAAAACCCTAGTCATATGATGATCATCACAAGAGCTAACTAGGGTTTGGGAAACCCTAGTAGCCGTCCAACAAGAGAGAAGAGAGAAAGTGGCCGTCCATCTCACCTAGGGTTCTCATCAAACCCTAAAATTCAATCAACCAAAAGGGGATAAACCCCATGTCCGAATTCCATAGGGGCTGTCCCCATGGTGGTCGTGACCTTCATAGAGTTTCTAGTAAACTCTAAATGCCATTTAATCAAAACAAAAACCAAGCATTCATCAATATGAACCTAGGGGCCGAATTCATGGGGTTTCTAAAAACCCTTGAAGCAAAACACCAAGGGGCTGCCCTCTCATGGATGAATCCCTCATAGAACCCTTAGAATACTTTTATAGAACACTTCTATGAAGTTTGAAGGGAAGTTATTGAGTGGTTTGAACAAAACAAGCAAAACAAGAAAACTTTATAAAATTTTCTGCAGAAAAACAGTGTTACTGTCCAGCTGTTGTTTTGCCTTCAAACACTGCATTAATGGCTTGTAAAAATTCCAAAATTCATATGAAAGCGTTCTATATTGAGTCACGATCGAAACAAGACCGATTTCATGCGATTTGGATCTGTTTTGATCAAGATACAAGCCAAACAAGTTGGCAAGCTCCAGAAAAAAGGGATTCTGGGTTTGTTCTTCATTGTGATTCACTTTTAATTAATTATATCCATCATCAAGCCATCAAATATCCATGATCATGTTTGAGTTGGCTCTGATACCACTGAAAGGTTGTGAACAGAGAATCGCAGCGAAAGGAAACATCATTTAAAACTTTTTAATAACATGATTCTCCATCACAACCATACAAAGGACCATAATCAAACATCGAACCATGAATATATATACAAGTACATAAAATAACTTATTTAAATCATACATACTTGATGATTGCCTTTGATGTAAATCTCGATCGCATCCGAGCTCCAAAAGTATGGAAGCCTCCAATGATAATCCACACGAACATAAAACTTCTTGAACCTTCTTGCACTTCACAACACTTGTGAGAGAGCAAAACTAGAGAGGGAAGAGAGAGAGACGGCTAGAGGAGAGGGCACCACCTAGTGGCCAGCCTTAATATTTGTAGCTTCTTATTTATAGTCCTCTTCTCTTTTAATGATGTTTGGTTACAAGTGCTAGCTTGAACATCATATAGAATAATAATATCTTAGTTATGTATATCATTGACCTCTTTCTTATTAACCTTTAATAATAAGAGTCATACATATATAAACTAAAATATTCTCCTCCCAATAATTCAAGAAGATCACTTATGTTCTTATGTGTGTGACCCATTGGGTTCACCCCAACCTAGTAGTGGACTGGAACATCTCGTGTTCCCAAAATAGAAACTTTCTATTTATGGTTCAATTGGAATTATTCCAATTTTGCCCTCAATGATATCACTTACCATTAGGCCTTTACTAGTCATGAGTGACGTCTAGCAATGTGTCATGACGTGCCCTAGGTGTGGGTGAATAGTAGAACTATGTGAACCCTTCATGTTACTTAATCTTTCATCCCCTAATGTCACTATTAAGATAATCGGGCATGGTTATTAAGTCAAACCCTATCTTAACAACTTGTTATATGTTCTACAAAGTATAATCTCAATAAAGTGAACCCGATGAAACTCTTTCACAGTTCACCTATCACTATGGCCATAGATTTTAAACTAAGAATTATCTTTGTGAACGAACCCTGACATTCTCTCTCATCAAAGATGAAAGTGATGATTCTTTATTGACCACTCATTTATCTTCATGCATGACTTATTAGAGTCAATGAGTACCGATTACATCCTTAAAGTTAAGGCTGTACAAGATACTATCAAACCCTAAGAACTCAGGCATAAGATAGCTATGGTGTCTCAGGTCTAAGGATTATGATCGTAACATAAGAATATTCTTTTGACTTAAACTCCATAAGAATATTCTTGATGATCAAGTTCAGTGTACATGTTCTCTAACATTCACCCACAGATTAACTATAGTGTTACTACACCGATAGGAAAGACTACCTATCCTCCCATTGGAGCCAGTTTAAATCTGTGCTACTCTTAACGGTTTATTAAATATCCAATTTAATAAACCTATGAGCAGGAACTTCTTTTAGAATAAACGTGTATGAGAAATATGAGTCTCCATATCTCAACAACTTAAGATACATATTTCTCTTATCATTTATTCATGGACCTTATCATATATATTTAAATATATACAACAAGTTGTACCTTTAAATTAATATAATATGAAAGTGATATGCCCTTTAGGATTGGTTTTAGGGCATACCTCCAACAAAAGGGGCATATTAGGAGAAGAAAGACACTTATAGTAAGTGGCTTGATAATGATGTAAGGTACATCTGAGGGAACTTTATGGTTCACAGAGCAGAGTTGTAAAGTACAATCCTGTTAGTGAACTCTTCTCCTATAAGATAATGAATGAGACATCTTTTAATGAGTTCTGCCTCGATCAAGATGACCCAGAACATTCACTCATTGCATGATCTAAGTGTTAGGATCACTGCTAAAAAGGGCATTGACATCTTGCTCCATTCCCTTCTTGCAATTCACAAGTAATTCATCATAATCTTTCCTTCATTGATTTGATGAATATGCTAGTGACTACTATGAGACCTTGAAAAAGGAACCCAAAGGGAATGTTTTGGCTATCAATGGAGCTTTCACTTCTAAGACCGAACCTAAGGGCAAATAAAAGAAGAAGAAGTCTCATGACAAGCCAAAATGAGGCATTAAGAATGAGAAATCTAAAAGGAAAGTGTTTCCAGTACGGTAAGACGGGTCGTTGGAAGAGAAACTGCAAGGAGTACCTAGTTTAAAGAATGTTTATTCTAATGGTACATCATATGCTTTATTCCTTTACTAATTAAGAATTTGTATTATTCTACTTATGGTATCTGATACCTAATTGTTCTTATACAATGCAATTGTATATAAAAAACAAAGAGAAGCAAAAGATCAAGTAGATGTCAAGCTTTTTTTGTTTGGAAATGAATCAACAGTTGATGCATTTGACACAAAAGCTTGATACTTGATTAGTTTATTTAAAGTTCATAAAAACTTTATTAAAATTGCCGGTTGTTTTAATACTTCTTAGTTGAGGTTTTATTTAAAACAATTAATCTATAATATTAGATATTTTGGATTAATTCTGGCAATTGATTTAAATTTCTATACTCTTTGTAAATGCTTTGAATAAATGCATGGAATGGTATATAAGGATTCAACTTCAAGGATCCAACTTCAAGGATCACATTAATAAATGAATTTTGATTCATTAATTAATATGAACCTATCACCTTATTTTATAAGGAGATTAAAAGGATAATACATAAGATGTATAAACCTTAAAATTTAGTTTGTATACTTCATATCTATTTGAATATTTAAAAGTATTCAAATGATTCAAAACTATGAATATTTGAAGAATTCAAATGATTCATATGAAGTAAAACTAAAAGAAAAATATTGAGAATATTTGGTTAAATCTTATATCATTTATAGACCTTAAATATGTTAAATGATAAAGTTTGGAAATTATTTGGAAATATGAGATATTCCAATAAACTTCAAAAGTTTGTTTTCTCAAATAAAGAGTTATTGGAAAACAATGTTTCCACAATAGTTGAGAACTATACCTTTATGAAACATCAAAAGGAATTTTATGTTAAAAGGTTTAATACATGAAATACCTTGTTTCAAAAAGGAAAGTGGGAGCTTGCAAGTTATTGATATTATTCTTAACTTTCTTTAAAAAGCACATACTTTAAATACTAGCGTAGTATTATGAATTCTATAATCGTTATAGGAATTCAAATTTCTCAAAATTCGATTTTGTGAGGGATTTCATATGAGCATGATATTTGAGAAATATGGAGACTCATATGATTAAAGGTTATATACTTAAATCAATATCATTAATGTTGCAAATAATTGTTAGCAGATATTGATTATTTATTTAGAATAGTAATTCTGAATAAATACATGTATATTCTTAAAGGAGTTTAAGGATGAAATACTTGTATATATAAAGAAGTTATAGAAAGGGATGCTATTTACAAATTGCCTAAAAGGATGTCTAGAGTATGTCGTTTTTTTTCGAGAACATAGGTTTCATTTACTATGACATTAGAGTTGGCAGCGGATATTAGTTTAATTACTATTATCAAAAATAATAAAGTTACAAAGTTTGTTTGCATAGAGTCTCCATTGCCATAACACCTTAGATGAGTGTTAGAAGCCTTGTCTTGCGAAGACTAGTATAAGATACTATGCTAATTGGCTTTAGTGCAAGTGAGAGATTGTTAGAGGTATTCTCTAAAATTAATCCTAAAGGGAATATCAATTTCTTATTATATTAATTTGAAGGTACAACTTGTCGTGTATATTTAAATATATATATGATAAGGTCCATGAATAAATGATAAGAGAAATATATATCTCAAGTTGTTGAGATATGAAGACTCATATTTCTCATACACATTTATTCTAAATAAGTTTCTGCTCATTGATTTATTAAAGTGAACATTTAATAAACCGTCAAGAGCAGCACGGATTTAAACTAGCTCCAATGGGAAGATATGTAGTCTTTTCTATCAGTGTAGTGACACTATAGTTAATTTGTGGGTGCATATTAGAGAATATATACACTGAATATAATCTGCAAGAATATTCTTATGAAGTTTAAGTCAAAAGAATATTCTTATGTTACGTCCATTAATTTGATAATCCTTAGACATGAGACACCATAGCTGCCTTATGCTTGAGTTGTTAGGGTTTGATAGTGTCTTGTATAGCTTTAACCTTAAGGATGTAATTGATACTCAATGGCTCTAATAAGTTATGCATGAATATAGATGAGTGGTCAATAAGGAATCATCACTCTCACTATGATGAGAGAGAATGTCAGGATTCGTTCACAAAGATAATTCTCAGTTTGAAATCTATGGCCATAGTGATAGATTAACTATGAAAGAGTTTCATAGAGTTCACCTTATTGAGATTATACTTTGTAGAACATATAACAAGTTCTTAAGATAGTGTTTGACTTAATAACCATACCCAATTATCTTAACAGTGACATTAGGGGATGAATGATTAAGTAACATGAATGGTTTATTTTAGTTCTGCTATTCACCTACACCTAGGGCACGTCATGACAAATTGCTAGACGTCACTCATGACTAATGAAACCCTAAAAATAAGTGTTATCATTGAGGGCAAAATTGGAATTGTTCCAATTGAACCATAAATAGAAAGTTTCTATTTTGGGAACATGATATGTCCCGGTCCATTACTAGGTTGGGATGAACCCAATGGGTCACACACAAAAGGACACAAGAGAGCTCTTTAATTTATGAGAGGGGTAAGTTTCTAATTTTATGTAACTTAAGGAATCTCTTTAATTAATAGTTAATTAAGGAGGACTAAGTTGCAAAAATTAGAAACCCTACTATTTGCCTATAAATACAAGGGGATGAGTGCATGCTAGCATTAAGCCCACTTAACCCTAAAAATAGAAGATGAGGCTATCATCACTTTTACCCACCGATGTGGTCGTGACCAAGGGACTCTCCCATGGCTGTGATTTGCCTTCTCTCCCTCTCTAGCTTGGTTTTGATCAAGTGTTGATCAATCGAAAGAAAGTTCAAGGGTCTTGAGTTCGTGTGGATACCATTGGAGGCTTTATACTTTTGGAGCTTGGATTCGATTGGAGTTTCGTATAGGCAATCATCAAGTAAGTATGAATTAAATAGTTTTGTTTCATGTTCTTGTTTATATATTCATGGTTCGATGTTTGATTTTGGTCCTTTATATGGTTGTGATTGTGAATCAACTTATAGAAGTTTTTAGACGATGTTTTCCTTCCACTGCGATTATTTGATCACAACCTTTCACACCGTCCTCATCCCATGCCGAGAATATTTGATAGGAATCGCTTGGCGCGCCACTAGGGAAGATGGGTATGGGATTCGTGAGGGAGTGGAGATCTTCTGTCCCATTTTTTATGTACCACTGGGGTCTCACAAAAGTTTTCCTTGAACATATAAATATAAATATTTATTAAAAGGTGAAATTTTCAAGGTGGACTTTTGTGAGAGGGGACAAGAAGTGATACATAAAAAATGGGACAAAAGATCTCCACTCTTTGGGCCCGTTTGGAAATAGAAGCAAAAGAGAAGTAGAACCAGAAGTAGAAGAGAAGCAGAATCTATAGAAGCAGAAGCAAAAGTCAGTTGCTTTTGGATACTGTATTTTAAAGTGCTTTTGACACTATAAGTGCTTTTACTGCCTGTTTAGAAATCATATGAAAAAGTTGTTTTTAATTATGAATTGACACAATTACCATTGACAATAAAATTATAAATAATTTTATTTATAAAGATAAATAATATGAATAATATTATTTAATAAATAATATGAATGATATAAATAATAAATAATATAAATAATCTTATTTATAATTATAATTTGGGGTTCAAATTAATGGTCCACTTCTCAATAGGGTAGATGAGATAGGTATTTTGGATTAAATTCTCGTATTATGTTCGTCATGCCTGCAAAAAATCACAGTGATCCAATGGTTGGTTTATGAGAAAAGTAACGGATGAGTTAAGTTAGGTTACTATGTGGGGATATGAAGAGAAGAAAATTGTTTTAGTTATTTTTGTAAGGGCAATATTGGTATTAGAAAATTTTTGAGAATCAGAAATAGAATCACTTTTGAAACTGAGTGATTCTCACAAAAGCACATTCTTCTGTTGCTTTTAGGTAGGTGATTTTTGAAGTAGTTTTTTTTTTTTGTCAACTGGTGCACAAGCTGCTTTTGAGTAGGAGAAGCTGCTTCTAGTGCTTTTGCTTTTCAATCCAAACGGGTACTTCGGGAGGGGGTTTAAAACAGGGTTTTGTAAACTCTCATTTCTTGGTCTCCTTGTGCTTTCTTCCTGGCCTCCCTGAGACCCTGCTTCGTTTTCCATTCTTGTCTGCCCTGTGTTTTATTAATTTCGTGTCCGCCATGAATTTATTAAGTCGAACATTTGCAGAGCTTTTATCTTCTCCTTCAACAAGACAACGGTTGATAGTACAACCCTTCCTCATTCTTCATCAATCTTCTTCACTCTACTCCACTACTACTACTTCTTCTTCGGCTGCTCACCAGAATGTAGTCTCCCAGAAAAAGAAAGACGAATATGTCCCCTGTGATGAAGATGATTGGCCGAGGCCGAGCGAGATCCCGTGGCAGGCGAAGGTTGCGAATTCGGTGAATCTTATTGGTCATGTCCAAATGCCAGTTCAGTTCCAAACCAGTACCGATGGCAAGTATTGGGCTGGCACCATCATCTCCCAACGAAAAGCCTCCCATTCTCCCCATATCCGGTAGTGTTTCTGCGACTTCTGTCATACTCTTTTCTTTTTCTCTATTATTACTTGTCACCAAACTGTTTCTAATGTATGCTTTTGGTTTATTCAAGAGGGAATAAGTGCATAACATTAACTGGGCTTAAATGCTTGGTTTCTGATATATGCATTTGGTAAATAAATGAGTAGCTTTGTGTGGGGGTTATGGTTCTTACATTGTTTTTGCTAAACCTCATTGTTGCAATACAATAGCTCATTCGGCCCGAGTGTGGGGTTGTTTATATTTTTGAACTTAATGTGTATGCAGTTCTAGTGTTCTTGCATGTTGTTTTAATGTATTTCCCCTCTCCTATGATTTCTTTACCTTAGTTGCTATAGTGCAGCTGTGCAGAAAGACCATAAATTATTGATGGCTGACTTCGAGGCATATGTGTAACTGGCAATATTATCCTGATTGTTTCCCTAAAGCTAGCGTTATCTTAGGATATATCGGCACCTGCCATCCAACCATGTGATATTATCTATATGCCTATTAATTTTGACGATCTTTAATAAAATTTGTAACCTTACTACCCTTGGTTATTGGCTATGAGTTATATTCCAAAGGTGATTTTTACTTCTTCCAGTCAAGTGTTGGAAAAACAAGGTGGACATTTTTTATACTGATTTTTTTTTTAATTTTTAATTTTAATTTTCTTTTAATTATGTGAACTGCTACGAGTTAGTAACTAGCATAAGTTGAAGTTGCTTTTCCTTGGTCCAACAATCATGGCTCAATGAGAGGCTTGTTTGCTATAGATTGGATAGTTTGCTTTTCTATACTAATGATGATTGTGGTGGGATAGGGGGAATGGTTTTCAATTCTTGGCAGTTTGCATTTTATAAGTACATTTTGGTTGTTCGCTTTTCAAAATGAGCTCTTCGAAAATTTTGAATTCTTTTGAAAGGGTGGTGGAAATCTTTATCTTTGCATTGCTAATTAAACTCTTAAAAAGGAATTCAAGTGGTGAATTAGGGAGTCTTTCAGGAAAGTTGATGACTGTATAAGTGCTATTTAAGATAGGATTCAATAGATGAGCTTAGGACCCTAGGCGTCTATTTTATTTTAATTCAATTTATTTAGTTATTTTATCTTACTGTAGGACATGATAACTTGGTTTATTCTGTACATTTTTATTTTGGGGATGTCATTTCCTTATGATGTGAGGAGTATCTACTTCCACTTTAGTTGTCACATTCCTGGCACATGACAATTTAAGTGATATGGCACTTCATTAATGATAAGATGGAACTACCATAGTGTAATGAGATCGATGCCAATAATGTGCTAGGGTTTTAGGGTTTTTTTTTTTTGCTGGAAAAATGAAGAAACACTTTGGTGGTTATCTCCCTCTCTAGTCCTTCTTCGTCTTCTACCTTTTCTTGTTCCTCTTCTTCTTCGTTTACTATTAATACTGGTCTTCTCCACTTCTTCTTCTCTTCGTTCTCTTGGTGGAAGTTTTTAAATTTAAAACTTGGCAACTTGCTAGGTTTTCATTGTGCATTTTTTCTTATAAGATTACTGCAGTGCAATAGTGAGATCTTTCCTTTAATTATCTGCTTTTCAACCCTTTCTAGGTAGTTAACCCTATTTCTTTCTAGTCTTATACCCATCTATTTATGGCAGATTTATTTTATTTTTAACATATTTGTTGTGTAATGGTGCCATTTGTTATACTTTATAAGTTTTTGGTTTAATTAAATTTACAAAAATCATTGCTTGTTTTCTATATAATTTCTACACAAGTTATGCGGGTTGGAAATTGGTTATTTTCTTGTTTAAGTGATGTTTGTTTAACAATGGTTTATTAAATTGGATATTAGACCTACATTTGTTGACATGAAATTTTCCAAAACATTTTAGGATTTATTTCATAATACTATGGTTGCATGAATTTAAGAGTCGGATAGGATTGAGAGGTCAGGGATTAAGGTAGAATTCAAAAGATTGGCTAGGCTGGGTTGGATTACTTGGAAGAATTAATCATAGTATTATGGCTAATGAAGGGAACCATAAACACGGTGTTCTTTCATCTAATAGCGATGCTAAAATATGGGCCACCATAAATGACGATCGAGGAGATCTAGGTGCTTGGGGAGTTGGTAGAGGATGAGCTATTCAACAAAGATGATGTTAAGGGTTTTCACCTATTTCATTATTTAGAATTCTTTTTAATTTATTCTTTCCAGTA
Source organism: Hamamelis virginiana (assembly GCA_017140935.1). Taxonomy (NCBI): domain Eukaryota; kingdom Viridiplantae; phylum Streptophyta; class Magnoliopsida; order Saxifragales; family Hamamelidaceae; genus Hamamelis; species Hamamelis virginiana. The sequence continues at coordinate 1,427,404 of JAESVK010000811.1, forward strand.
AATTTTTTAGAATTGTTTTGCAACATGTTTGGGATGGCATGGCTTATCCTAACTCTATCCTGTGAAAGGAGATCCTTCTCCAAATCTGTCCCAACCTTGGGCTGGATTGGAGCAGGGGGTGGGGCAAGGCAGGGACCGTTGGGCGGAGACAACCTATATATATATATATATATAAAACGAAACAAGAACTATGTTTAGAAAAAAATGAGATTGCTGAGTAGTATCAAAATTATGGCGGAGATGATGAGATTGTTGACATGAGGGGACAAATGGCTGCGCTTATGGAGATGGTGCAACGGTTACAACCTCCAAGTGAGGTTGATGATGACTTTGAGGATTATCACACTCAATTTGAGAATCCATTTGGGGTCCCTCAAAGGGGAAGACATTATGTTGAAAGAAATGAGCCAAGGCTTGAACACAACATCAAGATTGAGATTCTGGAGTTCCAAGGAAGTCTCAATCCGAATGAATTACTTGATTGGTTGAATCTTCTTGGGAGAGTTTTTGATTATTATGAAGTTTCTGAAGAGAGAAAGGTGAAATTCTTTTCAGTTCACCTCAAAGGAAGGGCGTCTGCATGGTGGGAGCAATTGCAAACATTTCACCAAAGAAGTAGTAAAGGAAAGATAGAAATTAGGAGTAAATGAAGAGACAGCTTCATGAGCAATTTCTTCAATTCAATTACATGCAAACTCTTTACTAGAATTTGCATAACCTAAGGTGGAAGTGAGGATGAGTACATCGAAGCTTTTCATCAACTTGTATCTAGAGTTGATTTGAATGAGAGTGAGGAGCAAATGGTGGCTACAGGTACTTGAGTGGTTTAAAGCCATCCATTCAAGATGTACTTCGGGTAAAAACATTATGGAGTATTTTGGAGGTTTACAATAGGGCTTTGCTAGTTGAGAAGCGACAAAATAGAGGCTCATCAAGGTTTGGATAGCATGTGCGGTCTGAGAAAGCACCTATGTCAGCCCCTAAACAGCTTAGTTTTAATCAATTTGAAGGAGGAAAACCGTCCTATGGTGGGGCATTTAAATGCTTCAAATGTGGAGAGCCGGGGCACAAGGCTTCGGATTGTAGAAAGAACGCTCTTTTGATGGAAGAGGTGGAGAAGGTTGAACCTGAAATGAAGTTCCAGTTTATGATCAACCACGAAATGAAAGGTTGGTGGTGATCTTGATCAGGAAGAGGGTGTATGCACTCATGATGAAGAAGACCCTCCTTGTTCTCAAGCTTGAACTGGAGGAAGATTGGTTGAGATACAATGTTTTCTACACCACTTGCAGCATTGGGGGATGGGTTTGCAATATGCCAGTATGATCATTGATTGGGAAAGTTGCGAGGATGGAGTTTCTCAAGAAGTTGATAGGTTGAAGCTTCCCGCTCATGAGCATCCTCATCCTTAAACTCACTTGGTTCAAGAAGGGAAATGACGTGAAGGTTACAAAGCATTGTTTGGTGCCGTTCTCCATTCACAAGTACTTTGATGAGGTTTGGTGCGATGTAGTACCAATGGATGTTTGCCATATCCTTCTTAGGAGGCCTTGGCAGTATGATCACCAAACTATTTATGATGGGAGGAAGAATACCTATACTTTGAGCAAGGATAATAAACAATTCACGTCGATGCCCGTGAAAGAAAAGGTGACTTCTAAGCCTCCTTCAAATTCTCTACTTGCCTCCAAAAGCTTCATTAAAGAAAGCCAAGAAAATGGATATATATTTTCCATATTTTTTCTAGAAACAGTGACTGGAAATGGATCTTTTGGTCCTGTTGGTGACTTGGTTACAGCCATATGTGGATGATTTTGAAGAAGTTCAATCAATTGATGCACCTTGTTGAGCACTTGAGCCAAATGAAGCGCCATTAATTTATGATCAATCCTTAAATGAAGAACAAGATGTTAACATTGAATAAACTGAGGTTTCTATTGGCATTGTTAAAGAATAGTGAATTTTTGATGGGATATGTAGTGATGGACAGATTCTACATTCTGGAAATGGTTTTTTCCAAGTGAATATTGATAGTTTGGCCATGCAGATCCAGGAATATGAAAAGGGAATGCAAAATTTGATGGTTATGTCTATTGTACGTGCTGCAACAAGTCACTTTTGGCTGTTTTCTGGTTCTTCCTTGATACCCTCTCTGGATCCAGCCATGCAATTTGATTCTATATAGTTTACTTTCCATCTACATTCCCAAGTTGGTTGTTTTCTATTACAGCCTCCTCACTTCATTCGGGTTGCTCTTTTAATTTTGAAGAAGGATGGAACTTGGTGGACACACAATAAGCTCTTTGATTGGCTAATTTTGATTGCTACCATCTTTTGCTGCTAAAACTTGAGGGCAAATTGCTCTAAGAGGGGAGTCTGATGAAGCCTTTTATTACTTACTACTGCTACTAAAGCGACTGCCTACTGAAACTGCTAGCTACTGTCACTTTTAGTGTTGGCCGTCTTTTAAGTCATGTGACAACTTGTAGTTCTAGTTTTTCTCATGTTAGTTACACAAGTTAGAAACCTATAAATTGTTGTAATTTCGTTGGAGATTGCATTTTAATCCAATTCCAGATCTGTTGGGATCAAGAAACGGAGCTTTAAGCTCTCTGTTTTGCTGCACCTGTAATTTCAGCCCTAAATCTTCAATTTCAATGCAGGTTATCTTCAATTCTTAGAAATATTGATTTTGATAGCTCTGTTGGAGGTCTGAAACTAATTGTAAAATGACTAAAAACTACTTCTCTAACCTTTAAACTAGTATTTATAGGCTTTTAACAAACTTTAACTTAGCAATATAAGAAAAACTAGAGCTACAAAGCTGTTACAATTGTAAATGGCATCAAATGAAATATAAACCTATAATTCTACTTCATCAGTGCTAGCGAGGATTCTAATTTGCAGGACCTTGCTGCATTGTTGTTCTTTGTTATGCTTGTCTTCCAAGGCTATTTGTATGCGGGATCTAGCAGTGCAACTTTCTCAGAGCCATTTGTCCAGTAGGAAGATAGATGTTCAATTTAGAAGTAGGAAGACCACTTTTGTGAAAAGTATTTTGTCAAATCTGCCATTTACTTTCATTAATCATTATTCCTATGGGGGTGGGAAACTGGCTTGAGAAGCTTTGAAGGAGTTTTAGTTGCAATAGCAAGAATGACACTCAAATATCATTGGTTAGCTGGGTGATGTCTGTTCTTCAAAAGAAGTAGAGATTTGGGTGTTCAATCTATTGTTTCTCTAAGGATAGCCTTTTTCTTGGGCTGTGAAGTGTCGTGGATGAGATAAATGTTGGGAGGTCTATGATTGTGGCCAATTATGGAGTGAGCTTGTGGAAGGCTATAATAGCAGGCTTGGCAAATTTTTTGGAGGAGGTGAAAATTCCAAGTGGGGAATGGCCACAGTGTTAGCGTTTGGGGTGATGTGTGCTGTGGTGAGAGATCTATTAAGGAGGTTTTTTCATACTTTGTATGAGATTGTGATGTTGAAGGAAGCAACGATGGCAGATTTTATAGTTTGGGCTTTGAGTTGGAACATCACTTTTGAAAGAAATTGTCATGATTGGGAGCTTGAAAGAGTTGTTGGTATTTTTGAACGACTCCATTTAACGAACATTAAAAGCGAAGGGGAAGACAACTTGGTCTAGGGTAGGAAAGCGAATGGGCATTCTTAGTCAAATCTTTTTCTAATATACTACTAGGAAAGGGTAATGGGAGCTTCCCTGTAAGCGGATTGTGGGTGCTAGTAGTAACTCCAAGGGTAGCATTTTTGGTGTGGACAGCATTAGAAGATACTTTGCTGGTTTGAAGCCGTTGAACTTCAGTCGCTTGGGAAGAAAAAATGGAACCTCTATCGGTGAGGTTTCTGTACCCCTTAAACAATACCAATCTCATCCCTATAATAATCAATTAAGATCCGAACAGTAACTTTTTTTAAATTTTTTTAAGCTTGCTCAAAAATTTGTTCTCTTCTGATTATTATATTTGCTAGAGTTTTGAAAAACAAACTAGACAGTGGAAAAATTATACAATGTATTTGTAGGAAATGCTTCATTTAAGTTCATATAAAATTTCCTCAAGTTGTCTAATATTAATTTAATGATCATTTCAAGTGAGATTGATTTATTATAATTTGCTAACAGTTCGTATGAATCGTATCATGATCTATGCTCCCATAGTTGTAACAAACTTGACAGTTTCATTTGCATTGCAAACTTGGATCATCTTTTCATTGGTTGCCTTTTGTTTTAATAGCCTAATTCCATAATGTTGTTTGATATCTTTATATTATTGTTTATATATTTTTTTTCTCAACTTACGGAAATGTATTTGCATCATATTTCTCATAAATCAGGATTCCTATTATATTTGAAGGCGATCTTGCTCATATTGCTGTTTGCCATCTTAAAGAAAATGATTATGTCCATATAGCTGGACAACTAAACGCTGATCCACCACTATTCACAAATCAGGATCAATCCAATGTCCAGGTAAGATTTTTGGTGTTGCATAGACCATTTAAAAATTAACCTCATAAAGTCATTTGAGGCTTTACTCTTTTTTTTTTTTTCCATAGTTTTTGTGGATCTATTTAATTTCTAATATAGCTTTGTTCTCCTTTTTCTTTACTCTTGTCACAACAAATGTCTTCTATACCTTCTTTTATTTATTTATTTTTTTGCCTGGCGCGGGATGGGGCCTTGGGGAAGGAACTGATCTTTGTGAAAAATTCCTTATTTTAGTAGGACTTGATTTTTGAGTATATTTTATGTTTTAGTCCTTTTGGAGGATATGACACTTGGTCTTGCAGGTCCATGGTTCAAAGTCTTGGTCGCGGAAATCTCGGTCAAGGACATCTCATCGCGTCTCTGCCGACATACAACTTTAGGCATGAAAGAATGTTAAAAAAAATTAAAAAAAATCATAGAAAAATCAGAAAAAATAAAGCAAACACATCGAACTCATCAAATAAGCAAAAATAAGTAACTTAGGGGCTAAAATATCATAAGAAACATCAAAATAGGCGCTAGTGCGATACGGTATCATGAAATAATGTGTTAGATTTTAACTTTTAAAAAAGAATATAATTGTTAGTAAAAGTTAAACCATTATTTTTTATACAAATGAAGTGTTAGGTTCTTTTCCTGAATATCATAAAAGCATTGCTCCTTAAAAATAATAAAAGGGACTAACTTATAAATTAAATAAATATGTTGAAATGAGTGGGATTTCGGCTGAGACGAGACGTGATGATCGAGATGAAACGAGACGACCAAGATCTCGACCGAGACAAGACGAAATGATAGAGATTTTGGTTGAAATGAAAATATGAGATTACTCTTTATATATTCCACTCGGGAGAACTTCTCGTCTCAGTCCCTACCAATACCTAGATGACTCGGCCTGGTTATCTCACTTTGAACCATGTGCAGGTCAGAACTTCTCATGGATCCATATTGACTATATATATATGAACCATGTGCAGGTCAGAACTTCTCATGGATCCATATTGACTATATATATATATACACACACACACACACACACACAGAAAGTCAGAATATGTATCCCACAATTATGCTGACATTTGCGAAAGTCAGCATATGCTGACAGGATCATTTCTCTCTCTATTTTAAAGTTGGTAAATAAGCAAAATTTTATCAAGGACGACGAAAAGGGGATTATAGAAGTGAAAACTGTTTATCTTTATTGAATATTGGAAAACCAAGACAATTTAAGCTGTTGTTGTCATGGGCAATGAATTGATATTTAATTACTTTTTGAAAGATGATTCCCATTTGTTTCAAAGGTTAGGTTAGCAAGTTGATTTGTAACTCATTTGCATTTCCTATGGACTTGAAACAGCCATAGGAAAAACTCATAAATTTATTCTGTACAAACAACTCCCAAGGTATAGAAAACGGTTTGTTCAGAAGGCTCACGTTGAATTTTGGATTGCTTTCAAGAATGGCATTTGTGATATCAAAACATGTTCATTGTCATTTGGATAATATGGTGTGGACTTGACATGTTTTACTCTCTATATGTTAGGGAGCTATTGGTAAAAGGAGTGCCATTATTGGATAGGATTTGTTTTGGCATCTGCTAATGATGTGCTCCTCAATGAAATTGGTGACAGTGTCACTTGTGGCTCTTCATAAAGAGACGACTTCTACCACTTGGTAAAGCATTTTTTGGCAGCAAGAATCTAGACATGTCCTCTAGAAGGGTGAGAAATGGGCCCAATAAGATATTGCCCATGTTTGAAATGACTATAGATTAGTTAGATCATGAAGTTCCACAATTGGTATATGGATCAAGATGCCATGCAATTGGCTAAGATAGCAATGTTGTGCATATGTAGTGCATCTGCCTCCATAGTGGTCCAGTAGCATCTAAGTCCAACAATTGATTGTATAGTCTATTCCCACCTTGACTTAGTTGATTTCTGGTGGTGTTAAACATTTTAAAAGAGCTTGATTGAGGCGTCTTTGACACAATTGCCCATCCTTCAAGGAGTATCGTTCTGTTGTCCTTTTAGTCACAGTGGCATTTCTTGGTGGAGAAGGAAGAGAGGAATCTATGAGATATTTGATACAAGGGTGATGATTGTCCCTTGCTGTTTTAGTGTAACAACATTCTGTACAGGGTTCGAAGTCTCGGGCGATTCCGAGATGACTCGGACGAGTCAACCAGCTATCGGACGAAGCCTGGACGAGATTTCGTCCCCAGTTGAAGTTCACGGCGAGTATATGTAATCTCGTGCATCTCGTCCGAGATACGTCCGATATCTCGGCCGAGATGCACGAGTCTATACCAATTGAACAGAAAATATAGGTTTTGAAATTAAAGAAAGCTGCAATCAGAAGAGATTTCAGGAGAGATGACCTGCGCAGGCTTTAGGAGAAAATTGTCACGGGTTACCTGCAAGCTTTTTGCATAAATTAATGGGTACCGAGAGTCCAAGACGAGTTCCTCAGTTCCTCTTCCTCTTCCTCTTCTTTTGAGAACAAGTGAGTACTGATGGCAACTCAAACACACCCCCCCCCTGTTTTTTTTTTTTTTTCCTGAGACTGCCGACAACCTTCGTGGCTAGTTGGATTGTTGGAGGTCTTCGTGGCTGCTTAGAGGTCTTCGTGGCTGTTGCCGGCGTGTTGGAGGTCTTCCGGCAAGGCTGCCGCTGCTCTCTGCTGCTGCTGGTTCTCTCGAATGTTCGAAACTTCCCAGTTCCAGTTCTCAAAGAGTCAAACTCAAAGTGAGAAGATCCGTTTGATTTATAAATATCCTTCTTTTATATTATATTTTAAAAGGGCTTGATTTTATGTTATAAAAAATAACTTTCTTTTATATTTTAAATACGGTCAGGTTTTATAACCAAGACCAAGACCAGCTTTTATAATTTAAGTAACTTGATATTTTAAATGACTTGCCATAAAAATTAATTTTATAATTTATAATTTTATTTTTAAACTAAATATATTATTATATTATTGTTTAATTTCCTTTTACCACTTTTTTTTACCATTATTTCTACCATTCATTTTCAAACCACCAATGTCGGTTTAATATTTTGAGAAATCGACCATTGGATTAGATACTCTTCTTATACAAGTCATACATGCCAAAAATCACATTGATCCAACGGTCAGATTTTAAAATATCTTACTGTAAAAAGCTGCAATATTTCTAATTATAATAATTTTTCACAATGACATAATTCAGAAACCAACCTTTGGATCACTGTGATTTTTTGTATATATGATATACATTACAAAAGTATCTAATCCAACGGTTGGTTTCTCAAAATATTAAATTAACATTGGGGTTTTAAAAACAGATGGTATAAATAATGGTAAAAAAAATAGTAAGGGAAACACAACCCTTTACATAAATAGGCCTAAAGTTATTTTTTAAAAAAAATAATATAATTATTTTATACCATTAATCCCAAAGTTTTTTAACATAACAATTATGCATATGAATTTTGAAATCTTAGGGACCTTACAGTATAAAATTGAATCTCATGATATGTATTTTTTTGGGCTACACACTTATAATTTATAAGTTATAAGTGCGAAACATAATTTTTTTATACCACTAGGCCCAAGATTTATTTAATTTTTTATACAAAAATTCTATGTACACTAGGTAATTTATTTATTTTTTATTACTTATAATATATGTATTTTAATGCTACAATAGTGTGCTAGCGCCTTTTTTAATGTTTTAAGTCATATCATGCACTCTAAGCTATTTATTTTGCTTGTTTGATGGTTCCAATTTGATTGCCTAATTTTTTCCTGATTTTTCTATGATTTTTTTTTTAAATTTTTTGAACATTATTTCATGCCTAAAGTTGCATCTCGCCCGAGACGCGACGAGTCGTCCGCGACCGCGACGCGACGACGACCGCGTCCGCGACTTTGAACCATGATTCTGTAGGATCTGTGGGCTCTTGGCATCTAGTGCATTGTTTTAGTACTTCAGTCACATATTTGGCCATCGGTGACCATTTATAGTCATGGTTCTCCATGATGAAAGGCCAAATTCTGTTATTCTACATTCTTTTTATAGTTTGCTTGTCTTTGAGGTTTGAGTTTTAGGGATGCAAAGGCTTTGGATCCCAAAGTTAGTTCCAGGGGTGTCAATGAACCTGATAACCAAGGCATTGTACTTGGTTTTATTGTTTGAATAGAAACTATAATTATCTTGATGAAAAGAGAAAGACAAAGGATGCACAATTAATGCTTATAATAGAGTATGTCTGAGACTTATATACCTAGTCTGAGACCTATATACCCACTCACAATTGGAGACTCTAGATTGAACTGGAGAGAGGCATTGTTTTGGAAATAGAAATCTAATGTGTATATGGTAGATTAAGGTATGAACAGTGCCGAGTCATGTAAAATATAATGCTAAATTATGCTATTGTTGCATATATGTATTGTGTACATACATGATAGCCAAAGCATAGTAAGTGATCGAAGGTGATAAAAAAATGTAGCAGTGGGTAAAAGTTTTCTTTATTTTTCCTTGTTGATAGATTTCGTAAAGCTCGAGTCACTATGGTTTTTAGCCATTGTACTATAGTAGAGAAATGTTTCCTTTTCCATCTTTGGTTCTCTCTATATATACATATGTATATATCTATCATTCTTATATATCAGGTATATTACATTTCTTTCGTATAAATCTAACATCTAAGGTGACCTTGTTAGGTAATGGTGCATAACATTAACTTTGTCAAAGAATCTTCTCAAATGAAGAAAATTCCTGCACCCTACAAGCAAGAACGGGCTTTCAATTATTCTGGTAAATTCATGTTTGTAATTATTAATCCTATGTTGTCTTTTTGTCACCTTATGTAAAAAGTTAGTGGTTTTAGTTTATATGGATAAGTGTCAACTTTTGACTTCCAAGAGTTATATATTCGTCCCAAAATACTAAATAAAATTATTGTTACAGTGAATTGTATATTTTCTTTATATTTAAGGATAGTTGTCTTTTTGTGTATTGGGGTAATCCTGTGTGTGTGTATTTATATATTATCTCACGTAATTGTTTTTATATTCGTGCAATCTTAATTTTTTTCTAAGCTTTCATAGTATTTGAGCCCAAAGCACTCGTGAACCTTCCAACAGTAGATTTGCACTCTCTCAGCCTTCTTCTCTATTGCCGAGATCCCACTCAATCAATCGATGCACCTTGTTGTAGTTTCATAGCACCCAATCGCAGGAGCTTCACAGTCACACCAGCATCCCAACATCCAGATGTAGATCTCTTTTCTCTACCAATCACATGCTCCAAGCTTCTTCACTTTTGTCGAGACCCTAAGCAAGTCTGAACTCAAGCTTTTACTCTTCGAACCTGAACCTAAGTTACGAGCAATTATTCTTGGCTAGATCTTCTCCTTCTCTTAGTATATGCCAGTCTTCTCTTCACAAATCGAACAAAGCACACAGTCGCACAACCCCGAACATGTTGCAAAAGCACATCTCATCCAATTGCATCGAACCAGGAAATCGAACCTAGACTATTCAGCAAGCCTCCTTGTTGCACACCCAGACATGGTCAGCATACTTTTTTGCATCACTCCCAGACCTAGTCGGCACTTTCTCTCACACCCAAACTCAGTTGCGCACTCCATTACATCATTCCCGCATAGTTCTATCCCAGTTGCACTTCCTAGCACCCAATCGAGTCAAGCCTTAAGCATCCAAGCCATCTTTTAATACGAATTACACAACGCTAGCACCAATTGAACCACCCGGACAACCTATTTCATCAAACCAGCTTCAATCACACTCATTTCTTCTCTCCAAGTTGCAACTGCACCTATTTCAGCTTCACTAGCACTCAATTAAACACCCAAGGACCTACTCCAGTATTATTGGAATCTGTCTGGACTCTTTACTGTTGACACTCTTATTGAGCTTAATGTTCATTATTCATCTATTGTTTGAGTTCCTTTACATGATCTTACTTTGTATTGAGTTCTTGTTAGTAGCTTGGAATATCTTACGGTTACTCGACCGGACATTGCTTGTGGTGTGCATATTGTTAGCAATTTTGTGTTCACTCCAAGTACTGTTCAATGGGCAAATATTCTTCATATTCTTCGCTATCTTTGGGGTTCTTTGCATCTTGCTTTATTGTTTTCTTGTACTTCTTCCTTAGAGCTCCATGCCTTCTCTAATATTGAGTGGGCTGGTGATGCTATGGATCGTCATTCTAATACTGGGTATTGTATATTTCTTGCTGACTTATTTTTTTAGGTGAGTAAGAAGCAGTTTCTTGTTGCTCGCTCCTTTGCTTAGGCTGATTATTGTGTTATGATTACTACGATTGCCGATATAGTTTGGTTGCGCTGGTTACTTTCTGATCTTGGAGTTTGATTTTTAGCACCCACTCCTTTGTACTATGACAACAAGAATGCAATCTAGATTGCGCATAGCTCAGTCTTTCATAAATGAAAATAAATGAAGTAGGGCCTAGGGTTTAGTAGGGTTTAGTTGAATATTTTTTTTTCCAGCCGGGGAGAATTGATGGGAATTCGAATTCTCCAACATAGGGCCTAGGGTTTAGTTTAGTATTTTATGGTTTCCTTTTATTAAGGTTTCTTTTACTGTTATTTTAATTAGGGTTTCTTTTATCAGTTGTTTCTATTTTTGGTTTGGTTGTAGCCTATATAAAGGCCTAAACTCTGAATTACTTGATAGACTTGATGATTGAATATTGATTAAAGAAATCTCTTCTCTCTAAATTTTCTCTCTGCCCCCAATTCTTCTTCTCTCCCTTCTTCTCTTTCTTTCTCTTTCTTTCTCTTTCTTCTGTTCTCTCTCCTCTCTCTCTTCTTCTCCCTTAAGTCTACATCACCACTCCGTCCACATTTTATCTTTTCTCATATTACCACTTTTACATTTTCCATTTTATCAGGAGGGACTCACGCCATACTTGATTATAGTAATATAACTAATAGATACTTCTTTCCTTTCTAATGCCCACAATATGTTTTTATCAAGTAAATGTGTATGGATTCATTAAAATAAAAAGAAGAAAGGCCTCTAGAGCCTCTGTACACACAAGCTTTAAAGATCCCAAAACAGTCAAGAACAAACCAAAAGGAAAAAGCCAATTACAAACTAAAAGGCTCAACAAAAGTGTGGAACCCACTCTCGTCACCAAAAACCGCTGAGTGTTTCCAAACAAAAGTTTTGTAACTGCACTTCTTACAAGTATATCTAAAGGAAGCTCCATCTCATAAAAAATTCTTTTATTCCTTTCCCTCCAATGGCATGAGGCAATACTTTCCACACTGACTAGGCTTATTGTTGTGTCTCCTAACCCACCAACCATCCACCCATTGGAGCATTTTTTTTGGCAGGACCCAGTACACCCCAAAGATAACCAAACAGGAAACCCATACCTCTTGCTTTGCCCTATAGTGAAGAAGAATGTTATTCATGATTTCCGCCACTATGCCCATCGCACACCTGTTCGTCATCACAAAATTCCTCCTAATAAGGTGATCCACTTTCAAACATTTATCCCTTGTGGCTTTGCAAGAAAAAAACCCACTCTTGTGGGGACACCTTGAACCTAGAGTCTTGAAATCTGAAATGTATTCCTCTTCACACTAGTTAAACTTTTAGAATAAGACTCAAATGAGAAATGACCGCTACTCCCACCCTTCCAAATAGCAGTATCTCCCACCAGTCTATCTGTCCTTACTAAATAAAGTTTCTCAAAATGGTCGCTTTCCCAATCCTATAAATTTCTACTTGATAAAATATTCCAAGACATCACACTTCCTGCAACCTGTCACGTTACACCGATTAACGTTGCATCCCATTACACCTTTACTGTTACCGTTACGGTACCATTACTCGATGTTTAAAACACGGTGATATCTCTCAACATTCAAGTATATATATCAATTTATCCTATGTAGCATTGAGACACGTGCTTTTTATGACATAAATTTCAAAGCCTTGCTCTTTTTTTTTCCCCGATGGAAGCTCATTGTTAATCGTATTCAATATTTGCTATGCAATAATTATGTCCTACTTATATGCACGATGAAGAACTGCTAAACTATGAACTCTTATCGTACTGTCCCATGTTACATTTCCTGAAATTTTACACTAAAATTTCATGATTTATTTATCACGAAAATTACAGTTATGCCCTTCGAGTTTGGCTTTTTTTTTTTTTTTCTTTTCCACTGTCGGTGTTTGTCTATGTATATATATATTGCAGTAAAGTGCACCCCATAGTTTCTGGCAATAGCACTATACTCCCTTTTGTCAACTGACTGTCAGTGAAATTACCAAAACACAATCTAACTCACATGTAACTAAGGGGGTAAAGTTTAGTTTTCAAACTAAGTGGTAAAAGTGAAAGTGGAAATGAGCCAAACTTGAAGGGGGCAAAGTGTAATTTTCCATTCTTTATTTTGTGGCAAAATTTTATTCTATACTTGATATTAACGTCTGCATTGATAAGTCCGTCATTGTAATATTTTCAGTTTGACACTTCCATCAAAGTTAAAATTTCTAAGCTTTGTTTATTTTGTGTGAAATATTATGTACAGTCCCAATCCAGTGCACATATGCTTACTTTAGCTAAAGTAAGCATGAAACTCATAGGTAATTGTGGGATGTGTATTTTGAAAAACTGACCATTGGATTAGATAAGATTCTTATGGATGTCATGCATGCCAAAAATCACAATGATCCAATGGTTGATATCTCCGAAAGGTCACTTAGAAAAACTGTGACATATTTTAGCAATCACAGTTTTTCACTGTTTGTATTTTAAGATGCTGACATTGAATCACTATGATTTTTGGCATGCATGACATCCATAAGAAGTGTATCTTCGTATCTAATCGAACGGTCAGTTTTTGAAAATATGCATCCCACAATTACCTATGAGCTTCATGCTTACTTTAGCTTAAGCATATGCTGATAGGACCATTTTCGTGTATATATATATATATATATATAGAGAGAGAGAGAGAGAGAGAGAGAGGTCTGGACCTTAAGCTTAATTTAAGGTCCACTTTTCACTGGTATTGGTATTTTGAAAAACCGACCGTTGGATTAGATAATCTTCTAATGTATGTCATGTTTGCCAAAAATCACAGTGATCCAACGGTCGGTTTTCAAGATACAGATTGTTAAACAGTTGTTACAACATCCAATGGTAAATACTGTTTCAGTGTTTCATGGACTGTATTTTGAAAACCGATTGTTGGATCACTGTCATTTTTGACAGGCATAACATACATAAGAAGATTATATTATCCAACGGCTGTTTTTTTCAAAATACCCTCGGTTGTGTGAGAAATGGTGAGTGGATCCCAAATTAAGCCCAAGTTATTTCACTGTAGCTATTGTGAAGAATGACATTTGTGCTAACCACAAGCTGCAGTCTTTAACATTTGATCAAAAAATTATACAGGAGAGCCAAAAAACTGGTAACTAGATGCATTGACAGGTTTAGTTTTCATTTTCTAGTCATTTTTGCATCCAATTTTCGGGTGACTTTACCATCTAGACTTTTAAAGTGGCTATGCTATTTACACTGTTGAAGCTGATGACTAAGTAGGAAATAACTTCTTTCTCAGCTAGTGTGAAGAATGATAAGATCAATACATCCTGGCGAGACCTTGTTGACAATCCTAAACAATGGCAGGATTATCGTGAGGATAAGCTCAGTGGATTGGTGATGTCACGTCCCTTTGTATATTTTGTTTATATCTAGCTTAATTGTATATTTTGTTTAAATATAAACTTGATTTTACTAATAAAATTTACACCTCTTGTTTGTTTTACAGGTGAAACCAAAGCACCCAGATTTTAAGCACAAAGATGGTCGTGCACTCTGGGTTGACAGTGCACCAAGATGGGTTTTATCAGGACTTGAAGGATTGGAGTTTGATGCTCCGATTTATAAAACTAAACAAGTAAAGGAGCGTAAAGGTATGATAAAATTGTTATATTTTCTATGTATATTGACTTTATTTAATTATTGTATTCTTTGAGCTTGGCATGCTTAATCAATTTGAACATCTGATCGCACGTGCATGTATGGCATGTCTAGTGGTCAACATAAAGATAAAAAAATTTCTCATATTCCCAATCACTTCAAACATCCTAAAGCAATCTCTTGAAGAGTATCCTAGCATTCAATCTTTCTCTCTCTCTCTCTCCATTGTGAAAGAAAATACTTTGAAATTGTAAGATAGTGTATGGGATATTGGGTATTGAGTGTATCTCATACTCAATTTAATATAAGGCTTGTTTGAATATTCTTTAGAAGAAACCAACTTTAGAATAGATTGCACATTGAAACCAGCAATTGCTGTCAATCGTCTTTCACAAAACTGATATCTAGCTCCTCCACCTAATGCTTGGGGTGTCCGAGTTGAAAACTTGCAAGGTTAGACCCAAACCCATCCATATCTGTGTCCATGTTGGATTCCGATACTTCTTGGATACTCTTTGATACCTATTCAATGTGTTTTAAACATCCAAAATTTGACTTTTTTTTGGTAAATTTAAAAAATGTATCCGATGCTTCTTGGATACTCTAGAACACATTTCAGACGGACGGACACTCCTTGAATGTTAAGACAATACCTTTATTTAGTATATCATTGGGATATAGTTGTGGAGAGAATATGTTAAACAATACTACAAAAGAAAATTGATAAATAACATTAAAGTGTGGAAGAAAGAAGTGGCATTAAAAATGTGGCATATTTGCAACTGTTTGCCAATATTCTTCCTAGATCTATGAATTTTGATTGGATAATTAATAATAGCAACACATTGTCCTCTAGATTTTTTTTTTCTACCGGGGCAAACAGTTACTTTGTGATTTTCTTGCTTTATTTTTTTTTTTGGATTCCTTGTTGTGCATTCATCTATCTTCATACTTGTGCCATTAGGGCCAATAGATACAATCATATTTACATTGACCTTGGATAGGATATGTAAGGTATATCATTAAACCCTAATGTCCCAAGTACAAGATAACTATGATGCTTCAGGTCTAAGGATTACTTATGTCACTGTAACTAATAAGTTACTATTTGACAGATAAATAAAACTCCATATAGTAAACTTTATGTTGATCACATTCAGTGTACTTTGTTCTCTAACAAGCACCCACAGGTTTGCTTTAGTGTCTCTATACAAATACTTGAGACTCAGTATCCTCACATTGAGCAAACATAACCTGTGCTAGTCTTATTGGTTTATCATACCCATTTGATAAACCTACAACTAGGAATATTTAAGATTAATGTAATGAGAAATATAAGTCTCCTTTATCTCAACTCTTGAGTAATTATTTTCTCAACATTTATATCTATGGATAATTATTATTCAAACATACAAGAATGAAGATAATAATAAATAAACTTGCCCAATGATTATATTTAATAAATGAAATAACTGAATGTCAAAGTCCTAAAATCAATACAAAGATTGGCTTTGAGGGCATAATACTAACAATCTCCCACTTGCACTAAAGCCAATCAACCATGTATCTCATACCCATCTTCTTAAGATGTCGGTCTAAATGTTGTTGTGTTAAAGCCTTAGTCAGTGGGTCTGCACTATTATCTACAGATGCTATCTTCTGTATGTAGATGTCACCTCTAACAATAATCTCTCTGATTATGTGATATCGCCGCTCGATGTGTTTGGACTTCTGATGAGACCTTGGTTCCTTGGCTTGCGCAATAGCCCCATTGTTATCACATTATAAGATATAGGTGACTCAATGGTAGGAACAACTCCAAGTTCAGTGACGAATTTCCTAATCCAAACAGCTTCCTTGGCAGATTCAGATGCGGCAATGTACTCAGCCTCAGTAGTGGAATCTGCTGTAGTATCTTGCTTACAGCTCTTCCAACTAACTACACCATTTAAGGTGAAGATATATCCAGAATTAGATTTTCTATCATCAATATCTGATTGAAAATTTGAATCAGTATAACCATCAACTCTTAGCTCTCCTCCTCCATAGACAAGAAATAAGTCCTTAGTCCTTCTCAGGTACTTAAGGATATTTTTGACCGCAATCCAGTGTTCTGAACCTGGATTAGATTGATATCTACTAGTCACACTCATAGCATGACTGATATCAGGTCTTGTACATAGCATAGCATACATAAGACTTCCAATAGCCGAAGCATATGGAATCTTACTCATGCTATCTCTTTCCTCTGGTGTCTTAGGGCTCATGCCCTTGGAAAGATGAATTCCATGTCTGAAAGGAATTAAACTTCTCTTGGAATTCTCCATGTTGAACCTCTTCAACACTTTATCTATGTACATGGATTGGGAGAGACCAAGCAACCTTTTAGATTTATCTCTATAGACCTTTATACCTAGTATATAGGATGCTTCTCTCAAATTCTTCATGGAAAAGTTTTGTGAAAGCCAAAGCTTGACTGTTGATAACATTCCTACATCATTCCCAATGAGTAGAATATCATCAACATATAAAATAAGAAAAGAAATTGCACTCCCACTAACCTTCTTGTACACACAAGGTTCATCCATGTTTTGAAGAAATCCAAACGATTTAATTGCTTCATTAAACCGGATGTTCCAACTTCTAGAAGCTTGTTTAAGTCCATAAATGGACCTCTGTAGCTTGCACACTTTGTGGTCATCACCACTAGATGTAAATCCTTCAGGCTGCTCCATATAAATGTCTTCCTCAATGTTTCCATTAAGGAAAGCAGTCTTTACATCCATTTGTCATATTTCATAGTCATGGTGTGCAGTTATAGATAACAAGATCCGAATGGATTTTAGCATAGCTACTGGCGAAAAGGTTTTTTATAGTCAACACCTTGTCTGTCTGTAACCTTTTGCCACTAGTCTCGCTTTGTAGGTCTATACCTTTCCATCCGAGCTTATCTTCCTTTTGTAGATCCATTTGCAGCCAATAGGTACTATACCTTGTGGTGGATCTACCAAAGTCTAGACTTGGTTGGAATACATAGAATCCATTTCGGATTTCATGGCATTTTGCCATCTTCTAGAATTAATGTCTAACATCGCCTCTTCATAGTTATTAGGATCATCTGGGTGTTCACTATCACCTAGGAACAATTCCTTATCCTCCTCATGAAGATAACCATATCTCTGAGGTGGTGCAGATATCCTAGTGGATATACGAACAAGTTGTGTATTTTCAGGTACTGTCTCAACAGGGACAGGGTCTGTCTCAACGGGAACAGGTGGTGAGTTAGGACATGTTTGTGGCTCGTCAGAAATTTCTGAAATCTCTTCGAGTTCTATCTTTCTTCCTTTGCCTCCTTCTTGAATAAACTCTTTTTCAATAAAAATAGCAAACTTACTAACAAACACTTTCTGTTCATTAGGTTGATAGAAGTAATATCTTAATGACTCTTTGGGATAACCCACAAACAAACATTTTTCTGATCTTGATTCAAGTTTATTCACATTATGTTTCTTAACATATGCTGGACAACCCCAAACCTTAAGATGATTAAGGCTTGGTTTATTCCCTTACTGTATCTCATATTGTGTTTTAGGGACAGACTTAGTAGGAACCCTATTTAATAAATATGCAGCAGTTTCAAGGGCATATCCCCAAAAGGATATAGGTAAGTCAGTATAACTCATCATGGATCGAACCATTTAACTGTGGTGTTCTAGGAGGAGTCAACTGTGATAGAATGCCAACTAGCTTGAGATGATCCAAGAATTCAGTAGTTAAGTATTCTCCCCCTCAATCTGATCGAAGAGCCAGTTTGTTTCTCTACTTCATATCTGAACTCCTTGAACTTTTCAAAAGCTTCAGATTTGTATTTCATTAAGTACACATATCATTTACGTGAATGATCATCAGTAAACGTAATGAAATAAGAGAAACCTCCTCTAGCTACTTTGCTCATTGGTCCACATACATCACTATGTATTAATGCCAATATATATGCAGCCCTTTCACTGTGGCCAGTAAAAGGTGACTTGGTCATTTTACCCATAAGACAAGATTCACAAGTTGGATAGGGTACGAATACTAATGAACCCAATTGTCTATCCTTAACCAAATCGTTAATTCTATCTTCACTAATATGACCTAGTCTCAAATGCCACATATATGTTGGAATTTCATCATCTCTAGGTCTCTTGGGATTTCTAGTATTCTTATTATTTTGCTCTACGTAATTAACATTACCATTAATATTCAAGAAATAAAGAACATTTAAATAAATGCCAGTAGCTACTAAATCATTATTTAGAGAAATATAACAAATGTTTTTCCTAAAAACAATATTATAATTAGTTCTACATAAAGTAGAAATAGAAATAATGTTTCTTATAATCTTTGGCATAAATAAACAATAAACTAATTCTAAAATATCTCTGGATGGTAATGTCAAGAAGCAAGTCCCCATAGTTGATGCAGCAACTCTTGCTCCATTTCCCACTCGAAGGGTAACTTCTCGTTTACTCAGCCTTCTGCTTCTCTTTAGATCCTGCATGAAGCTACAAATGTGTGAACTTGCACCAGAATCTAAAACCCAAGTAGAAGCAGAACTAACAGATAAGTTAGTTTCAATAAATAGAGCATCAGCCATACCTTATGAAGGTTGGTTCTTTATGGAAGCCAGGTACTCCTTGCAGTTCCTCTTCCAATGTCCAGTCTTGCCACAATGGAAACACTTTCCTTTTGAATTGGCCTTGTCAGATTTGCCCTTTTGAACCCCTCCCTTAGCTTTTAGATAGTTCTTCTTCCCCTTCTTCTTGTTACCCTTGCCTTTAGGCTTGGATTTAGAAGAAGTAGAAGCTCCATCTATAGCCATGGCGGTTCCTTTGCTTTTCTTCATGGTTCCCTTAGCAGTAATAAACAATTTTAATAAATCAGAGAGAGAGTTCTCCAAGTTATTCATATGGTAGTTCATAACTACATTACCGAAGGAATCAGGAAGAGACTGCAATACTGTATCAGTGGAGAAATCTGCATCTAAAATGATATCCAGGTTTGCAAGCTTCTCAATATGATCGATCATCTTGAGCACATGATCATTAACAGGAGTCCCCTATTGCATCTTAGTACGAAAGAGTTCTTTAGCGGCTTGATACTTTGCCAAACGACTTTGTTCACCGTACAACTCTTGCAGATGAATTAGAATTGCTTTAGCACTATCCATCATGTCATGCTGCTTCTAAAGCTCATTGGTCATTGATGCTAGCATGTAGCATCTAACCTGTATGTCATTTTCCCGCCACTTTCTAAAAGTGTCTCTTTCTTCCTCGGATGCACAATCAGGAAGAAATGCTGGCATGGGTCCATTCAGCACATAGACAATCTTATCAGAATTGAGAACTATTCTCAAATTCCTTAGCCAATCCATAAAATTAGTTCCGGTCTGTCTGTTGTTATCAAGGATTCTGGTTAAGGGATTAAGGTGAGCTATTGGTGATCTACAAATTAAAAAAAAAACTTAAAATTAGTCATTTCATTTATAACCATTATATTTGGGTCTTTAAATTATAATGGTGCCTCCCATTATTTTATTTAATCCCATATACCCTCAAATGGAATTTGAAAATCCTTTTAAAGATTTTTAGTGGGGATTGGTGTCCCATCATAAATTAGTGAGTCTCACATAATAGTTTCTTGACTCATTAATTTAGGATGAGTAGGTAACTCTTACCTAATGCTTCTAAAGCAAGTTCCAATCATTCCTTTTACCTTTAGTTTGAATAAATCTCACATAATAGTTTCTTGACTTATTCAAGCTAATTAAGTCATACCCATCATTCCTTAAAAGTATGGTTAAACTAATATAAATCTCACATAATAGTTTCTTGGTATATATTAGTTTGCCATCTCATAATATCTTATATTTAAATAGGTTAATTAGAATCCAAATGTGTGAATAGTCCCCTACATATTTGTAACCGACATATCCAAACAAGGAGTTATAATTAATCTACAATGATGAAAGGTTATGATAGGATATTCATAATGCCCCTTCATTATAGCTTAATATTTCATACAAGGGTTTGGTCTTTAAAGGTCTCATCATTTATAACAATTATAATCACATGCATCACATACATCAAACATATATTATCTCATAATACTATTAAGATGATTATGGACTTTTAATTAATATCCAACTTTAAGCCAATAAAGTTGAATATAAATCTAAAGGTGGGTAAGGTGATCGTAAAATAATAGCATGCACAAGAAAAATCTTCAAGCTCTTCAAGTCCCACAATGCTTCTCCATGCATCTGATTTGCTTCTCCATAGCTCCATGAGGATGTATTACATTACAATAATATAAAATGGATATATCATAGGGAACGGGGATTTAAAATTAAAATGCAAAGAGAAATAAAGAGGCATGCAAGCCCCGATTAAATTACATCACCATTAAAACCAAAACCCTAATTTCAATCACATTAAAGCGGCCAATCACGTCCAATTTAAATTTGGTCTTAAGTCCATAATCATCATTATTTAAACAATACAATCTCATTGCATAAAGAATAAATGCATAAAGTAAATAATGGAGGCATACATGTAAAACAAAGCTTTATGTTGAATTTCCATAATCGTGAAAATTTAATCTCATTCCTGATCTCATTAGGACCTAACCCAATCTTATATTATCTTAAGATAAACAAAAGTAAATAATATAATATTAATTCTAGAAAAATAAAGTTTTACAAATTTACTTTAATGAATTAATATTAATTAGCCCATTTTATATTCAATAAAACCATTTTATTAAATATAAAATTATCCAAAATTTATTTTATTATCCCAATCACTTTAAAAACACTTTTAAAACATTCTTTTATCATTGGAATGGTTTTAGAAAAATTAGGATAACAAAATAACCAAAATCTCAAAATTTTGAGAAATTAGGGTTTCACATGAAATCCTAATGCTCAATGAATAAGATTATGGCCCATGGCCATCTCATGGCTCATGGCCAACACTCTAACTTGCTGGAAATTATTCATAGGGCTATTCAAAGTTGAGTTAAATTAAAACTAGCCAAAAGGAAGCAAGTTTTCACCAATGCCATGGTAGACCACGGCTATGTGTGGGAACCCTTCCCGCATGATTTTCGGCCCCTCTAAGGATGGTTTGAAGGTTTGAAAGATATCAAGAACAACTAGAATAGTAAAACTAAATTTTTTGGTTTCAAAGTTTCAAAGAAAACTAAATAATTTTGATCCAAGTATTCTATGGCTTCCAAAGCCTAAACTAATTCATAGAAACCTTAGAATACTTCCATAGAACACTTCTATAAAGTTTGAAAGGGAGCCATTGAGTGGTTTTAACAAACCAAGCAAAACAAGAATACTTTACCAAATTTTCTGCAGAAAACAGTGTTACTGTCCAGCAGCTGTTTTGCCTCCAAACGCTGCCTTAATAGCTTGTAAAAAATCCAAATTTGATATGGAAATATTCTATATCGAGTCACGATCGAAACAAGACTAACCTCATGCGATTTGGATCTGTTTTGATCAAGATACAAGCCAAACAAGTTGGCATGCTCCAGAAAAACGAAAATTATGGGTTTGTTCTTCATGGTGATTCACGTCCCTTGCTTAGAAACACCCTATAAGATTGATTTTTACTGTATTAAATACACTAAACATCATCCTTAAATATATTTTGATCATCTCATGATCAAGAATGAAGAACATGATCCAAAAAGATTTACAAACCATTCTAGGGTTTCAAAAACAAAACTTTTCAAAACCAAAAAAACCCTATTACATCAAAGCTTTCTTTAACATACATTAATCCTCCATTAATGTGTTGCATAAAAGCATGATTTGGCTCTGATACCACTGAAAGGAAATCACCATGGAGCGCAGTAGAAGTTTTAAAATTTTGTCCCATTGATTTCCAATAAGCCATGATCAATACATGCTTTTGATGCATCACAATTAATCCTAACTATTTAGATAGATTAAGAACTCACTTTGATAGCCTTTAAGTCACAATATGATTTGAGCCACGCACATGAATGGCCTCCGAGAGTATCCACACCAAGCAAGTATGTATCAACCCTCAAGCTTTCAATCTTCAAAACCTTAGAAGAATGAATCAAGGAGAGAGAGAGAGAGGAAGGAGACTAGTGTGGCCGGCCTTAGGGGTTTCCCTTTAAAATTGCATGTGCTAGCATGCTCTAATTAAATAGAGCACATAGTGGTGGCCGGCCCTAGGGTTCCCTAACCCTAATAGTTAAATGTAATTATATCATAATTACACAATTGCCCCATGTATTAACTTTTAATACAAGTAGCTCCAAATTTAATTTAAATTTGATTTTCCTTCTCTTTCTTTTAACTAACATACACATATGCTTATGGGTGTGTGACCTTTTGGGTTCACATGTATTATGTAGTAGGTATTGGACATTAAACATGTCCCTAAGCAGAACTCTTTCTAGTTGGGTTCAATTAGAAACTCTTTCTAATTTCCCTTACGAAGAATAGATATCAATATACATTCTGCAGGCTTCTACTAGTCATGAGTGACACCTAGCAGCATATCATGACATACCCTGAACACAGTGAAATAAATAAAGTGAACCCTTCAGTTAACAGTTAAGACATAATAAGATCCTTCGAATTTCATGCCCTTATGCAGCACATTAATGGAGTATTAATGTATGTTAAAGAAAGCTTTGATGTAATAGGGTTTTTGGTTTTGAAAAGTTTTGTTTTTGAAACCCTAGAATGGTTTGTAAATCTTTTTGGATCATGTTCTTCATTCTTGATCATGAGATGATCAAAATATATTTAAGGATGATGTTTAGTGTATTTAATACATTAAAAATAAATCTTATAGGATGTTTCTAAGCAAGGGCCGTGAATCACCATGAAGACCAAACCTAGAATTTTCGTTTTTCTGGAGCATGCCAACTTGTTTGGCTTGTATCTTGATCAAAACAGATCCAAATCGCATGAGGTCGGTCTTGTTTCGATCGTGACTCGATATAAAATATTTCCATATCAATTTTGGATTTTTTACAAGCTATTAAGGTAGCGTTTGGAGGCAAAACAGCCGCTGGATAGTAACACTGTTTTCTGCAGAAAATTTTGGTAAAGTATTCTTGTTTTGCTTGGTTTGTTAAAACCACTCAATGGCTTCCTTTCAAACTTCATAGAAATGTTCTATAGAAGTATTCTAAGGTTTCTATGATTTAGTTTTGGCTTTGGAAGCTATAGAATACTTGGATCAAAATTATTTAGTTTTCTTTAAAACTTTGAAACCCAGAAATTTAGTTTTACTGTTCTAGTTGTTCTTGATATCTTTCAAACCTTCAAACCATCCTTAGAGGGGCCGAAAATCATGTGGGAAGGGTTCCTACACATAGCCGTGGTCTACCATGGAATTGGTGAAGCTTTTGAAGCTCATCAATGGAGTTTTAAAACCCTAGTTTTTGTTTTAGCTTATATGTAAGTTTTAAAACTCTATAAACTTGCTTCATTTTGGCTTGTTTTAATTTAACTCAACTTTGAATAGCCCTATGAATAATTTCCATCAAGTGAGAGTGTTAGCCATGAGCCATGAGATGGCCATGGGCCATCATCTTCTTCATTGAGCTTTAGGGTTTCATGTGAAACCCTAATTTCTCAAAATTTTGAGATTTTGTTATCCTAATTTTTCTAAAATCATTCCAATGATATAAGAATGTTTTAAAAATGTTTTTAAAGTGATTGGGATAGTAAAATAAATTTTGGATAATTTTATATTTAATAAAATGGTTTTATTGAATATAAAATGGGCTAATTATTATTGATTCATTAAAGTAAATTTTTAAAACTTTATTTTTCTGGAATTAATATTATATTATTTACTTTTGTTTATCTTAAGATAATATAAGATTGGGTTAAGTCCTAATGAGATTAGGAATGAGACTAAATTTTCATGATTATGGAAATTCAACATAAAGCTTTGTTTTACATGCATGCCTCCATTATTTACTTTATGTCTTTATTCTTTATGCAATGAGATTGTATTGTTTAAATAATGATGATTATGGACTTAAGACCAAATTTAAATTGGACGTGATTGGCCGCTTCAATGTGATTGAAATTAGGGTTTTGGTTTTAATGGTGATGTAATTTAATTGGAGCTTTCATGCCTCTTTATTTCTCTTTGTATTTTAATTTTAAATCTCCATTCCCTATGATGTATCCATTTTATATTATTGTAATGTAATACATCCTCATGGAGCTATGGAGAAGCAAATCAGACGCATGGTGAAGCATGGTGGGACTTGAAGAGCTTGAAGACTTTTCTTGTGCATGCTATTATTTTTCGATCACCTTACCCACCTTTAGACTTATATTCAACTTTATTGGCTTAAAGTTGGATATTAATTAAAAGTCCATAATCATCTTAATAGTATTATGAGATAATATATGTTTGATGTATGTGATGCATGTGATTATAATTGTTATAAATGATGAGACATTTAAAGACCAAACCCTTATATGAAATATTAAGCTGTAATGAAGGGGCATTATGAATGTCCTATCATAACCTTTCATTATTGTAGATTAATTAGAACTCCTTGTTTGGATATGCTGGCTGCAGATATGTAGGGGACTATTCACACATTTGGATTCTAATTAACCTATTTAAATATAAGATATTATGAGATGGCAAACTAATATACACCAAGAAACTATTATGTGAGATTTATATTAGTTTAACCATACTTATAAGGAATGATGGGTATGACTTAATTAGCTTGAATAAGTCAAGAAACTATTATGTGAGATTTATTCAAACTAAAGGTAACAGGAATGATTGGAAGTTGCTTTAGAAGCATTAGGTAAGAGTTACCTACTCATCCTAAATTAATGAGTCAATAAACTATTATGTGAGACTCACTAATTTATAATGGGACATCAATCCGCACTAAAAATCTTTAAAAGGATTTTCGAATTCCATTTGAGGGTATATGGGATTAGATAAAATAGTGGGAGGCACCATTATAATTTAAAGACCCAAATATAATGGTTATAAATGAAATGACTAATTTTAAGTTTTTTTTTTTTGTTAATTTGTAGATCACCAATAGCTCACCTTAATCCCTTAACCAAAATCCTTGATAACAACAGACTGACCGGACCTAATTTTATGGATTGGCTAAGGAATTTGAGAATAGTTCTCAATTCTGATAAGATTGCCTATGTGTTGAATGGACCCATGCCAGCATTTCTTCCTGATGGTGCATCTAAGGAAGAAAGAGACACTTTTAGAAAGTGACGGGAAGATGACATACAGGTTAGATGCTACATGCTAGCATCAATGACCAATGAGCTTCAGAAGCAGCATGACATGATGGATAGTGCTAAAGCAATTCTGATTCATCTGTAAGAGTTGTACGGTGAACAGAGTCGTTTGGCAAAGTATCAAGCCGCTAAAGAACTCTTTCGTACTAAGATGTAAGAGGTGACTTCTGTTAAAAATCATGTGCTCAAAATGGTCGGTCATATTGAGAAGCTTGCAAACCTGAATATTATTTAGATGCAGATTTCTCCACTGATATAGTATTCCAGTCTCTTCCTGATTCCTTCGGTAATGTAGTTATGAACTATCATATGAATAACTCGGAGAACTCTCTCTCTGATTTATTAAAATTGCTTATTATTGCTGAGGGATCCATGAAGAAAAGCAAAGGAACCGTCATGGCTATAGATGGAGCTTTTACTTCTTCTAAATACAAGCCTAAGGGTAAGGGTAACAAGAAGAAGGGGAAGCAGAACTATCTAAAAGCTTGGAGAGCTCTCTCTTTCTGATTTATTAAAATTGCTTATTACTGCTGAGGGATCCATGAAGAAAAGCAAAGGAACCGTCATGGCTATAGGTGGAGCTTCTACTTCTTCTAAATACAAGCCTAAGGGTAAGGGTAGCAAGAAGAAGGGGAAACAGAACTATCTAAAAGCTAAGGGAGGGGTTCAAAAGAAAAGTGTTTCCATTGTGGCAAGACTGGGCATTGGAAGAGGAACTACAAGGGTACCTGGCTTCCATAAAGAACCAACCTTCAGAAGGTATGGCTGATGCTCTATTTATTGAAACTAACTTATTGTTAGTTCTGCTTCTATTTGGGTTTTAGATTCTGGTGCAAGTTCACACATTTGTAACTCCATGCAGGATCTAAAGAGAAGCAAAAGGCTGAGTAAATGAGAAGTTACCCTTCGGGTGGGAAATGGAGCAAGAGTTACTGCATTAGCTATGAGGACTTGGTTCTTGACATTACCATCCGGAGATATTTTAGAATTAGTTTATTGTTTATTTATGCCAAAGATTATAAGAAATATTATTTCTATTTCTGCTTTATGTAGAACTGGTTATAGTTTTGTTTTTGGAAAAAATATTTGTTCTATTTCTCTAACTAATGATTTAGTAGCAACTGGCATTTATTTAAACGTTCTTTATTTTTTGAATATTAATGGTAATGTTAATTACATAGAGCAAAATAATAAGAATGCTAGAAATCCCAAGAGACCTAGAGATGATGAAATTCCAACATATATGTGGCATTTGAGATTAGGTCATATTAGTGAAGATAGAATTAACGACTTGGTTAAGGATGAACAATTGGGTTCATTAATATTCGTACCCTCTCCAACTTGTGAATCTTGTCTTATGGGTAAAATGACCAAGTCACCCTTTATTGGTCACAGTGAAAGGGCTGCATATATATTGAGATTAATACATAGTGATGTACGTGGACCAATGAGCAAAGTAGCTAGAGGAGGTTTCTCTTATTTCATTACCTTTACTGATGATCATTCACGTAAATGATATGTGTACTTAATGAAGTACAAATCTGAAGCTTTTGAAAAGTTCAAGTAGTTCAGATATGAAATAGAGAAACAAACTGGCAAGAGTATTAAAGCTCTTCGATCAGATCGAGGGGGAGAATACTTAACTACTGAGTTATTGGATCATCTCAAGCTAGCTGGCATTCTATCACAGTTGACTCCTCCTAGAACACCACAGTTAAATGGTGTATATGAGAGAAGGAATCGAACTTTATTAAATATGGTTCGATCCATGATGAGTTATACTGACTTACCTATCTCCTTTTGGGGATATGCCCTTGAAACTGCTGCATATTTATTAAATAGTGTTCCTACTAAGTCTGTCCCTAAAACACCATATGAGATATGGTATGGGAAGAAACCAAGCCTTAATCATCTTAAGGTTTGGGGTTGTCCAGCATATGTTAAGAAACATAATGTGGATAAACTTGAATCAAGATCAAAAAAATGTTTGTTTATGGGTTATCCCAAAGAGTCATTGAGATATTACTTCTATCAACCTAATGAACAGAAAGTGTTTGTTAGTAAGTTTGATATTTTTCTTGAAAAAGAGTTTATTCAAGGAGACAAAGGAAGAAAGATAGAGCTCGAAGAGATTTCAGAAATTTCTGACGAGTCACAAACATGTCCTGTCTCACCACCTGTCCCCGTTGAGACGGACTCTGTCCATGTTGAGACAGTACCTGAAGATACGCAACCTGTTCGTAGATCCACTAGGATATCTGCACCACCTCAGAGATATGGTTATCTTCATGAGGAGGATAAGGAATTGTTCCTAGGTGATAGTGAACACCCAAATGATCCTAATAACTATGAAGAGGCGATGTTAGACATTGATTCTAGAAGATGGCAAGATGCCATGAAATTCGAAATGAATTCTATGTATTCTAACCAAGTCTGGACTTTGGTAGATCCACCACAAGGTATAGTACCTATTGGCTGCAAATAGATCTACAAAAGGAAGATAGACTCGGATGGAAATGTAGAGACCTACAAAGCGAGACTAGTGGCAAAATGTTACAGACAAAGACAAGGTGTTGACTATGAAAAAATCTTTTCGCCAGTAGCTATGCTAAAATCCATTCGGATCTTGTTATCTATAGCTGCACACCATGACTATGAAATATGACAAATGGATGTAAAGACTGCTTTCCTTAATGGAAACATTGAGGAAGACATTTATATGGAGCAGCCTGAAGGATTTACATCTAGTGGTGATGACCACAAAGTGTGCAAGCTACAGAGGTCCATTTATGGACTTAAACAAGCTTCTAGAAGTTGGAACATCCAGTTTAATGAAGCAATCAAATCGTTTGGATTTCTTCAAAACATGGATGAATCTTGTGTGTACAAGAAGGTTAGTGGGAGTGCAATTTCTTTTCTTATTTTATATGTTGATGATATTCTATTCATTGGGAATGATGTAGGAATGTTATCAACAGTCAAGCTTTGGCTTTCACAAAACTTTTCCATGAAGGATTTGGGAGAAGCATTCTATATACTAGGTATAAAGGTCTATAAAGATAGATATAGAAGGTTGCTTGGTCTCTCCTAATCCATGTACATTGATAAAGTGTTGAATAGGTTCAACATGGAGAATTCCAAGAGAGGTTTAATTCCTTTCAGACGTGGAATTCATCTTTCCAAGGGCATGAGCCCTATATATATATATTTTAACTGGCTCTAGTGCTTCTGAATGTCAAGAACAACTTAGATGATGATAAGTGAGGCAGCAACTATCGGAAACCGACTAGAAATATTTCAAATATGCAATGGGCAAAGAAAATAAGGGAGACTGAATTGGAGGAGTAATTGAGTTTTGAAGTGCAAATGTAATAGATGAAAAAATCATGATTACTGGTAGGGGTACAACTTAGATCGGATCGGACTGGATTTGGGGGAAAGGAGGACCAATCCGAAGTAATTCGGATTAGGGTTTCATGGACCATGTCTAATCCTAATTGAATTCGGATTCGGATTGGATCAGATTAGTCCGTGGTTCTTCATTAAAAAATAATAATAATAATAAAAATTTACCTAATATTTATTTCATCAAAGCAACATAAGAACTTAGTTGAAATTTTAAGCCAGATCTATGGAGTATGCTTAAGGTACTTTCCGCATTAGATATTTAGATCACTATGACACACTGGCACGTATTCAATTATTCACATAAATAATAATTCAAATGTCTAAAAGTTAAAATTCTAAATTCTAAATGTGTACACTGTGTAGTTGTAAATAAATTTATAAATGTTTTTTTTTTTTTTTAAACTTGTAATATTGTACCCCTTAAGGCTCTAGCTACTATGTGCTATATATTTATTTACATATAAAAAATTCTAAATACCAATTAAAAATGAAATACCCTACTAATGTAAGTCATACATGCCAAAAAATTAAATTCATCCAACGGTCAGATTTTAAAATATTTTACTATAAAATTTAATAATATTTCTTAAAATATCACATTTGTGATTTGTCATAGTAATATTTTTAAAAAAAGATCATTGGATCACTATGATTTTATGTATACATGACATATATAAGTAGGAAATATAATCTACCGGTTTATTTAAAATTATCAGGTTCTGGTGGCACGTGGTTTAACTTAAGGTTCTTACCCATTTTTTGTAAAACCTAACGTGGGAAAGGTATTTTGAGAAACCGATGGTTGGATGAGATATTCCACGTATACATATCATGCATGCAAAAAACTACGTAGATCCGACTGCTGGTTTTTGAAAAATTAATTAAATGTTCTAAAATGTGAAATTATTTCTCACATTTTTGACAAAAAGGTGGCATTTTAAAAAAATTGTCCGTTGGATTAATGTAATTTTCGGCATGTATGATGTGTATACTTAGAATATCTCATCCAACAGTCACTTTTTAAAAATACATTTCCCATGTTAGGTTTTGCAAAGAATGAGTAAGAACCATGTGTCACTGAACCTGACCATTTTAAATTCTCTTTATGAAAAAATCAATGTAGCCATGTAGAGTACTAGGTGATATTTTAAGAAATATTATAAATTTTTATAGTGAGATGTTAAATATAATAAAACTTTTAAATTGTTTGGAATTACTATATTTTAAATTAGAAACTAGGATAGGAAATCAAATAAATTAAAAAGTGGTTTGCATTTTAATCTAGTTTAGGAAAAAATATTTTAGAAGTATTTTGGAATTATTGTCATTTAAATTAGATAGTGTGTTAGGAAATAAAATAAATTCAAAAATGGTTTGCAATTTAATCTTGGTTGGGAAAATTTTTTCAAAAGTATTTTGGAATATTTTTTTGCATTTTAATATAGGTTAGGAAAATAAAATAAAATAAAAAATTCAAAACTATTTAGGAATTATTTTATTTTAAAGTTACTATGTTATAAAAATTTAAAAAGAATATTGGATAATGGATATATAGTAATAATAATAAGAGAATTTAATTTAATAAAATTCGGATTTGATGGATCGGATTCGCGGTTTGGACAGACGGATCAGACATACGGATCGGATCGGATTATAAAAGTGCAAATCAGAGATCCGGTTTCGAATTGAATTCGGATTAAAGAAATTGGACGAGACCAATCTGAATTCAATTCGGATCAGTTCCAATTCGATCAGAATTGATCGGATCGGATCAAATCTTGGATTTACCCGTTCCGAGTTGCACCCCTAATTCCTGGAACCCATGTAGGATTGAAGTAGAATGTATTTTTAAAGATCACTTTGGGGAGGTCCTTTTTATTGTCATTTTAAGCCATTCTATGTCAGACAGTACGGGGGATGCGATTTAGGCAGAATCACATGGAGTGCTTAAAGGTCTCCAAGAAGCATCAAGTTTGGGTCTCAGTTAGCTTATAGTAAAAAAATAGATTCTTTAGTCATTGTGAAGTAGGTCGGAGGAGAGGAATGTGTTTTGGAGATATGAGCATATCATCATGAAGATCATGAATTGGGTGAGGTAATGGAAATCATGATTGAGTGGATCCTTAGATCGTGGAATTTTGAGGTAGGTTTTTTTGTCTTAGAGGGTTGCAGGTATAGGAGAATATTCTAGCGGAAACTTTCATCCTCGATTTGTTTTTGTGGGTTCATGGTCTATGTTCAATTATTATTATTATTTATTTTAATTTCTCTGCTTTACTGGTTTTGCGATGTGCCTTCGTGTCTTCAGTGGAGTGTTGTATTTGCATTTTGGGTTTATTTTCTTTTTTTGTTGTTTAATCCAGGTAGGACATCTTTTTCTCCTTTGTACCCATTTCACTCTTCTAATAAATGTTGTTTCTTATAGAAAGGAATTATAATGAATGATTAGAAAGCAGAATCTTTTCCATTTCATTTTTTTCAGGAAAGTTTCTTTATCATACTGACCAAACATCTTGCACATTATAAAATGGAGAGGGAGAGAATAGGTGTGTAAGATATAAATTTTACGAAGCGTACGATATGATGCTAAATTTCAAACACCAAATGTATAAGGTGCTTTGTTGAAGCAGCAATCAAGTCTGGAAAATAGACTTTGAACGTTGCTTAAGAACAAGGTGGAGGAGACCAAGAGTCAAACTCAAAACAAAGGCTGTAGAGGAAGCAAGGACTTTTATATTGGTATCAATAGATATATCAATGGTCTCAAAACACAGATATATCAATGGATATATTGATCGTATCAAAAATATCAATATCAATTTAAAGATATGATGGATAATATTAGTTAAACACAGAAAAGTTCAGTGAAACTTTGTAAAACAATGAATTAAACTATAATACACAATTTAAAATCAAAACATTGCAAATTAAATGTATATAAGACAAGTTTGTATTGTATAGAGTATGATAAAGTGTCACTCTGGGCAAAATAAATCACAAATTTCTATAAATTCTACAGTAAAATGCCACATAAATTTAAAATTTTAATATATATATATCATCTACACTAACAAACGAATAAATCAATAAATTAATAATCTTGTATACAAAGGAATCTCCTCCTCAGGTATCAATGTGATATTCGACTTATTTGTATGTCAGTAAATATCGGCTGATATATTGTATTTGTTTCTTGTAGATATTTATAGATATTTTTGATATATCCTCATATTCTTTATATTTTCAATATATCCCAATATATTGGTCGATATTTTGATGAAAAGATATGTAAGTCGAATATCACATTGATACCCTTCGATATACGGATACATCGGGAGATATATCACAGATATATTGGATATTTTAGTCCTTAAGAGGAAGTTATCCAAGAGAAAATATCGTTCAGAAAATCTGCTGGGTTCTTTTGGTTATCGAAAACTTTACTTCCATCACTTTTGTTTCCAAGACACTCTTAAATAGGTTGATTTATGCTTCCTAATTCCAAGACGACTTGTTGACTGACATAACTTCCTACTATTTCCAAAACATTGAAATTTTGATTCCAACTAGAAATACTTAAACATAATAAAAATTGACCAATTTGACCCTTAAATTTCAGTGACAACTAAAAGGACAGTAATACCCTCATACAAAATAAATTATGACCAATGAGACTACTTGTTATTTCCTTCAACTACCAGGCTACGTCAGACTCCCTTAGTAGGAGAATGTTAGGGAGACAGGGGGTCTAAAATCCAAGAGAACAGGCTCAATATACAAATTTGGTACCCATACCCATTTAAAAGGCTTAAGCCCATCAGTGGTGAGCCCCATTCATTGTATATTAAGCCAAATCCTTTTCTCTTTTCTTCCGATGTGAGATAACCCACACATAAACCTGAACATTTTCCCCCTTCACGTGTAATCCACATCAAGTTCACTC
This sequence comes from Hamamelis virginiana, assembly GCA_017140935.1. NCBI lineage: Eukaryota > Viridiplantae > Streptophyta > Magnoliopsida > Saxifragales > Hamamelidaceae > Hamamelis > Hamamelis virginiana. Next base: position 1,460,600 of record JAESVK010000811.1, read on the forward strand.
CTTGAGTTTGATCCACTACTCTCCACAAGCATTTGTGCCTTGTACTCTTCTGAGTGCACCCAATGGTTAACTTCATCATTGTGAGGACCAGACCACTAATAGCTTATAGACCACCCATTGTGCCAACCAAGAGCCCACGAATCGACACGCTACTTTTCTTGGAGAGTTTACCTAGGATTGTCAACCATCAACTCTGATACCACTTGTTAGGGAGAGGTAGTCCAAAATCCAAGAAAAGCTCAATAAACAAATCTAGAACCCATACCCACTTAAAAGGCTCAAGCCCATTAATGGTGAGCTCCATTCATTGTATATTAAGCCAAATCGTTTTCTCTTTTCTTCCGATGTGGGATAACCCACATGTGAACCTCAAAACTCGTCCTTGAGTTTCATCCAATGTTGTTGCCCAGGAAGTTACAGTTGTAGGGAATTAAGTGTTTAACAATGAACACATTTGAGGCTTTAAGATGACTGGGAAGCTTTATCTGATATGCACTATCGTTGATCTTCTTTAAAATCTCACAAGGCCCAACTTTTTGATCCTTCAATTTGTGAGAAGCACCACTAACTTTCCTTTATAAGCACTGCCCAAACCATGTCTTCGACATCTAATACCAGCTTTTGATGATGTAAGTCAGCATTTGTTTTGTACTTCAGATTGGTGTTTTCAATATGCTTTCGCACTTGCTCATGGAGTGACCGAATATATTCAACTATGTCTTCAGTGTTGCTGTTCGAATTCTTCAGAGCAGGTTTGGGAGTCAAGTCTAGAACACTAATTTTCTTTTGCCTGTACACAATCTCAAAGGGACTATGCTTGGAAGTTCGGTTTTGGGATCTGTTCAACATCTGGCAGCGCTAAATTACATTGGTTAGGCTTATCTCCAGCTAGGCATCACAATAAGTTTCCCAAGCTTTGAATAATAACCTCTCTTTGACCATCTGTTTGGAGGTGATATGCACTACTAAAACACAATTACGTTTCTATTTTTCTCCACAAAGTCCTCCAGAAATGACTCATAAATTTCCTATCATGATTTGAAGTTATAGTGTGAGGAATGACATGGAAACAAATCACTTCTTTGAAGAAGATATTTGCTATGTTGGATGCATCCGTAGTCTTTCAGCAGGGAATAAAACGAGCCTTCCTTGAGAGTCTGTCCACCACAACCATAATTGAGTCCATTCGCCTTTGAGTTCGTGGATGGCCAATAGCGAAATCCATACTCACATCTGTCCAAGGCAAAGAAGGACCAGGAAGTGGAATGTACAAACTACATTTGTTGTTCCTCCTTTTGATTTTTGACACACATGGCAGCACTCAACATGTGGCCTTCTTGATGAACTTATCAACACCACACTTTTATCATGACCAAATTCTACTATAAAGAGCAATCTGATATGCATAGCTGAGTTCCTTAAACAAGGAATCCATCATTAATGGTCTAATCGTTACGCTCTCCAGCCATGGTTTCTTGCCAGATAGCACCAAAATAAGGATCATCAGCATACAACTCTTTAAAGTTATCAAATCCCCTCACTTCCACATGCATAGTAGACAAAAGAGAAGCTTTTCGACTTAACACATCAGCAACCTTGTTGAGAATCCCAATTTTGTGCCACGAAAGAAAATATGAATCCTTGCAAATAGTTTACCCACTTAGCTTGCCTTTGATTCAACTTCTCCTGTCTGTCGATGCACTTGAGTGCCTCATGGTTGGAAGAAAGGATAAACTCTCACGGTACGAATTATTGACTCCAATGTTTTAATGCTTGAATAACTGTATATAATTCAATATCATATGTGGAGTATCATAGACGTGCAACACTAACTTTTTCACTAAAGAATGCAACGTGCCTTCTTGGCTTAGAATAACACCAATACCCACATGTGATGCATCACAATCAACCTTGAACACCTTCTCCAAGTCTGGCAAAGCAAGGATAGTTTACTCAGAAAATTTTCTTTTCACTAGTTAATTACTTTCTTCAACTTCTAGTGTCCAAACAACATACTCCAAAAATGTTTAGGAACATTCATCGCCCGAAGTAAACATCGAATGATTTTCACTAGTTTCCTATTTCGACGTTCTGGAACACCATTTTGTTTAGGAGTGTAGGAACAAGTGAGTTGTTGTTGTAACGACCCCATTTGTTGCAAGCATTGTTGAAAAAGGAATTGAAACATACTCTCCCTCATTATTAGATCGAATGACTTTAGTAGTAATATTGAGTTGGGTTTGAACCATTTTAACAAAATTTTAACAAACTTTGTGAATGTGTTCAAAACCTCAGTACAGGACTTCAAAAGATATATTACATTGTGAATAATCATTAATGAAAGTGATATAGTATCTATACCCCTTAAAAGAAGTGACCGGGGAAGGACCCCAAACATTAGTGTGAACCAAGATAAAATAGGCCAGAACTGCGATTCATATGGGAACTTTAGGAAGTGCGATCATGTTTAGACAATTCACAAGTGACCCTGAAAATGAGTTTTGTTGCTAGTAATTTTTAGCTCTGGAAATAACAAACATAAATATTGAAAGTTGACATAGCCAAGTCGAGTACACCACAAAGATAATGTACAGAATTAAAACACATTTATTTAAAGAAGATAAAATAGAAACTGAAAGACTCCAATGTTAAATTGTTGCTTTTTCATGCCAAAAATATAAAGTCCATTCTTTTCAAATATCTTGCCAAAAATCTTCCTCGAAGTCTGGTCTTGAAAGATACGATGATCAAGAAAAAAAGTTACCGAACAATTGAGAGATTTACTAAGACGACTAATAGGGACTAAATTAGTTAGGGGTGTTCCCGATCCGGTTTGGCCAGTTTTATTGAGGGAAATTGAACCAAACTGGTTTTCTTGGTTTGCAAAATTACCAAACCAAATCAAGCCAAAGTAGGAATAAACTGGACCAAACCAGACCAAACAATTATGTTTGGTTTGACCGGTTTACTGGGTTTTCCGGTTTAAATATATATTTGTTTTTTAAAAAATTTCTTCCGCTGATTTCAGCCTTTTGTTGTTGGCTTTTTTTGGGCCTTCATATTTCTCCATGTGGAGAACCAGTTTTTTGGGCCTTTACAAAGTTGAAAACTAGTTTTTTGGGCCATGATTGTTATTGACCTGTTTGTATCCATCCATATAACAAATATTTGGGCCTTTTTGTTCTAACATGCTTGTTAAAATAGTCCAAAATCATTAAGAAGCTAGATGTTCTTTAAAATCATGCATGTACCTTAATTCTTAAAATAGAGTACCCAAAAAAACATAAAAAAAGTCATGTCCAAGTACATCACACACACACACACATTAGTAGGGCTAGTAGCTACTAAATAGTACACATCACCACATCACATAAAAAGATATTCTCTAATAAGAGTCTATAGGCCATAGATGCAATGCAAAATGAGGCCCATAACTATAAAATGAAACAACTTAAACTAGCAACCAAGTACTAACCAAATAACAACACAAAGTCACTATGCCATAAAAAAAGAAAAAAAGAAAAAAAAAGAAATTTTTCCACAATTAACTATTTAAACAAAAGAAGCTCAAATGCTCAATAATTGTCAATCCAAGATGCCAAGCCATCAAACCCATTCCACCAAGTTGTCCAAACTACTCCAAGTCACCAAGCCACATACAAAACTGCAAAATTTGGAAAAAAAAAAAAAAAAAAAAAAAAAAAGAAAAGAAAAAAAGAGAGAGATAAAAGAAAATATAGAAATGATAAAAAAAGCATAGTTTGGCCAGTCATAATTTATGATAAAAATATAATGACTATCAAGTATTCAATTTTATTATTATTATTATTATATAAAAAACATAATTCTAACAAAACCTACCATCAGTTTTCTAGATACAACAACCATTCTTTTCAATCATCAACAATTGTTTCCACTAAAGTTAAATATGTGAAGGGGGGGAAAAATTGAAAGCATATAATAAATTAGTTATTTTGACAAAAAAAAAAACAAAAAAAAAAAAAGAAAAGAAAAAGAAGTAATAGTAAAATAATATAAGAACACTTTTAAAGGAAACAAACAAATTGTAAATATGATCACATGACTCAAGTTTCTATTTTCTTCCACCTCTTCCATTGCATCTCAAATATTTATAGGAGTTGTTGAAGAGCGCAACCAATTTCGAGCACAAATGAGTGCCTCCACTGTGCTTGGAGACATAGAACTACGAAATGAATCAAGAACACAACGTCCCGTGCTAAATGCAAATTCAAATGCAACTGTAGAGACTGGAATTGCCAGAACATCCCATGCTACTTGAGAGAAGATGTGATACCTAGTAGAATTAGTCTTCCACCAATCCAAGATATCAAACTTTGGGATATCCTCTAGATAACCCTTTGCTAAGTATCTCTCAAGTTCTAACTTGCTACACATACTTTCTTTTTTCACTAGGTGCCTCTTGAATTGGGAAGCAAGCGTTGCACGCGCATCTTTATCATCCTCATCATCGTATTGTCTTGATGGTTCACATATAGTGGGTATTTTGTACAGTATGACTTGAAGCATGCACATCATACCAATTGTATAATCGAGTAACACCATCTTTCACTTTTTTGCCATCTCATCCATTGTGGAAGAATCATAATATTTCTAAAAATACCATTTCACATACTCCAATTATATCGGGGATCAAGAACCAAAGCAATTAACATCCCCAAATTCATTATCTCTAATTTTCCCCAATACTTATCAAACTTAGCCCTCATGCCCTCCGCCATTAGCTTTAAAGAAATATCATTATTTTTACACAACTAGCTTAAAGCTTTTTGGATCATCAAGATTTCAATGTAAGCGATATTAGTAGTGAGATACAAAGATCCCGAAAAGCGCAAGATTACATTTTAAAAAAGTTTAAGAAATTTCACAAACAACCTAGCCTTATCCCAATCATCACTATTCGGAGGGAAAGTTCCTCTTTCCCAATTGCCCTCTCCCATCTCCATCACTATTTTGATCATCCTCATCTTTGGAATTGGCAAGGAAATATTTTTCATCTTCCTCTAGTCTTTCAAAGGCTCTTTGAAATTGTTTAACTCTCTCCGACATAATATATGTGGAGTTTTCCTTTTAAGGTGGCGATACGATTGGAAAAATTGTTGAAAGTCTTTTTGTGGGAAGGTTGGGGTAAGGGTAAAAAATTTCATTTGGTAAAGTGGGAGATAGTGTCAAGATCCTAACCTAAGGGTGGGCTTGTTGTGGGTAACATTATTTCTCTAAACATGGCTCTTTTGGGGAAATGACTTTGGAGATTTCCTCGTAAAAGTAACTCTCTCTGGCATATGCCGAATATGGTTATAAAAAATAAGTATGGATTGCAAAAAAAGAAAAGGGTGGGATGATATTTCGGGTAGGGAGATTACTCGTTGTAGCCCATGGAAAGGTATTTCTGAGGTTCCTAATTTTTTCTAGATTTGTGTCTTTGATAGTTGCAATGGGGAAAAATTTAGATTTTGAGACGATGTGTGGAGGGGGGAGTCCTCTTTTGCTTCTTTGTTCCCTAGACTTTATAATATATCTCTTGTCCACGAATCTTCGATTGTTTGTTTTGTGGCCCCATCTTCTTTGTCGATAAGTTGGGATTTTTACTTCTTCAGATACCTTAATGATAGGGAGGTTGATGATCTTTCATCTCTTCTTTATATTCTTGACGGAGTCTCCTTGAATTCTGTGGTTCAGGGCAGAAGAGGGTGGTTGTTACATTCTTCTAATTACTTTTTCTTGTAATTCGTTTTTCAATGCCTTATGTGATGACTCTTTGTTGCCTTCTTTTGGTCCTTCAAAGTTTATTTTGAAATCTAAAGTGCCCCTTAAAGTTCAGGTTTGTGCTTGATGATGGGCGGTTAGAAGAATTAATACTAATGACCTTCTCTAGAAGAGGATGCCTGGGTGGTGTCTTTCACCCCAATGGTCTGTTCTATGTAGGAGTGAGGTTGAGAGCATTGATCATCTTTTCTTGCATTGTCTGTTTGCTAGAGTGTTGTGGCATAATATGTTTCAGATGGGAGATGTGCTTTGGGTTGCCCCTCTTTATGTCAATCATTTTATGGAAATTGATTTTAAGGTGTCCGAGGATTTGTGGGATAGAGTGAGATTCTTGGCCTTGTTTTGGGCTTCGGTCTCTAAGGAATTTAAGGGTGTTCCTTTCTTTGTATTTAGAGGCAATTGGGTTGATGTTTGTAACCCATGAGGTTTTTTATTTTCTATTTTTTCTTCCTTCCTTTTGTTTTGTAAGATGGACTCCTAGTCCTCTTGTTTCTTTTAATAAGATTGTTGCTTATCAAATACACACACACACATGTGGAGTTCCATCTAGTAGACACATCTAAGCAAACTTGGCTCTTACACTTGATGGCTTCTTTCTCCGCACAACTCTTAAATTTTTCCATCCTAGAAGGTGAGGATCTTACATAGCTCACTGCATTACGCACTTTCACAACTAAATGATCAATGTCTTTCAAACCATCACAAACAATGATATTTAAAATATGGGCACAACACCTCATATGTAAAAACTCATGCTCTAGGATGATACCCTTCCTATCTTTGTCTTCCTCTTCAAGAATGCAATGCAAAGATTGTTAGAGCTTACATTATCAACTGTAAGTGAGAAACTTATTTATCGCCCGTTCTAATAAACACATCTCAACTTGCTTGCTAAGTGTCTCACCGTTTATGATTGGGAACTAAACAAAAGCTAATGTTTTTCTTTTGGAGTTTCCAATTACTATCAATGAAATGTGCAGTTAGACACATGTAATTCAAATTTTGTATGGAAGTCCAAGTATCAGTGATAAGACAAACTCGTTGGTCTTTTAAAATGCTCTTCAAAATTTTCTTCTCTACTGTATAGATGTTTAAACAGTCTCTTGCAACGGTAATCCGAGAAGTGATTTTGTTCCACTTTGGTTAAACAACGTGCATAAGACATCTAAACCCCACATTCTCTACAAATCTAAATGGCAAATCATTAATTATTATCATTTTAGCAAGAGCCTTTCTACATGCATTCACACTTAAGTCCAAGACACAAGCTGTCCACTACTTTCCCCCTTCATTGGCCTCCTTTTTTGGTTTAAAACCTAAGATTGTTTGGGTCTTGTCATGGAGGAGTTGGAGCCTGGGAGGATACTTTTTATATTGATTATTAAGATGTGCCAACATAGAATTAGTCCCATTCTTATTAGTATCACAAGCGTATCGTTTTTTACAGTAATTACATGCTCCCTAGCATCTTCTCCCGGTATTCGTTGTAATACAGTGAAGTGGTTCCAAACTTCTAGACGTTTTTGACTACTACGCTTTCTACGTTTATTACTGACCCTGTGTAAGGGGTAGCCACATCCTCCATCTTAGCTTCTTTTGTTGGACTGCTATCCACAATGATTTTAGGTGTATTGCTTGAAGGAGTTGTATTCAAGAATGCAATTCATTCTTTTCTGATTTTTATTTAAGTCTTAACTATTTTCCCTAATATCAATACAAAATACTAATTTAACTTAGAAAAAGGTAAAAGTATATGCAATCAATCTAGATTATTGCATATAATTTCTCAAAAATAAATAAATAAATACAGATTTAACATACACAGATTTCACCAATATAGATTTCAGTATTTCACCAATACAAATTTCTTCATTATGGGAACCCTTGATAGCCATTATGCAGGAGGTGTATTCCTAGTCACTATTCATTTTCCTCCTGATTATCCTTTCCAGCCTCCTAAGGTTGCATTTAGGACCAGGGTATTCCACCCAAACTCAATAGCAATGGAAGCATTTGTCTTGATATCCTTAAGGAACAGTGGAGCCCTGCTCCTACCATCTCTAAGGTGCTGCTCTACACATGCTCATTGTTGACTGACCAAAATCCTGATGAACCTCTCGTACCAGGGATTGCCCACATTTACAAGACTGACCGGGAAAGGTATTAAATCACTGCATGAGGCTGGACACGGAAGTATCCTCTGGGATGACGGTTAAAGATCCATTACAAAGTAGATTGCACTTCTGAAGGAATTTGTAAACCATGGTTTGCTGCCGCTCCTATTGGGGAAAAATAAACCAGTTTGTTTAGAAGGAACCTTTGTTCTTGCACTGTGAAATCCAATTTGGGGGTTAGAAAAACAAAAGAATGCTACGAACAGAACGTTATTTCGGGATTTTGTACATTGTTGTTTCAAGCTCTTTGTTCACGCATGGTAGACATCAAAAAAAGGGAAAGAAGAGGAGGGGGGGGAATGAAAAAGGGAAGAGGAAAGAAATATTCTTCATATATGGATCAACATGTTATTATGTTCTCTTAAGAAGTTGTAAATTTGAGCTGAAACGTTTTTTATTTTTTATTTTTTATTTCTAACTTTTGATAACTTATTAACTTGTTGTGCAATTGAGTCTTTTCTTCTCCATGATTTCTTGGTTAGGGCTTTTTAGAAATAATGAAAAGGAGATTCTAAAGAGTTTGTACATCGAACACGTGAATACTGGATAATCTTTTAATATTGCGTTTGGCGCATATTTATGGTATCATAGTTTTCTGCACCTAAACAATGACAGATGTTTTTTTTTTTTTTTTTAAATAATAATATTCTCGATATTTTTAATCAAATTAGGAATAAATCTTTATAATTCGTGATGTTGTTCCATCTGACCTTTTCATTTCTTTGTATTTCCCAGACTTTAGTTCACTGTTTTATCTTTTCGGAGTATTAAACATTCTACGGTCATCTTTTTGTAACAATATCTACTAACGTAGCTCGACTATGCCTGGAATTAGGGGACGAATCCTGGAAGGACTTGGTGGAAAACCCCCACAAATGGTGGGACAATAGATCAGGAAAGGTAAATCTGTAAATTCTTGCCCATCTCTGACTTTTCCCCCCCTCATTCATTACATTAATCTTTTTCTTTGTTTCCTATTTCATGTATCTCCATTTTTATTCATAGATCAGCAAAAAATCTCCTGACTTTAAACACAAAGATACTGGTGAAGGGTTGTGGCTTAGCAGCTCACCAGCTTGGGTACTTTCCAAGTTGCCTCCTATAAAAATTAAACAAGAAGCTGCTATTGGCATGAGGGATACACTGTTATCTTAAGTCATATAAAGATACATTATGTATTGAAGATAAACAGATAAATTTTACAAGGTATGCTGCATGGCCCACTCTAATGTTTGTTTTTGTTCTCAGCATATAAATAATTGTGTACCCAAGAGAAAAGAATTTGGTAATCAGGTTTGATACTAGATAGCTCAGTTGAGTGTTTGTGTTAATTGTTATTCAGATGAATTTTTGATCTCCTCAACTTTGCACAGTTATTTGACTATAGAGATCGTCCCTTGTCATGCTGGCTGTTTTAGCAACGAAAGTTCCCAAAAGCAATAATTACTGAGAAATCAGAAGGAAAGAAAACATTCTTTTACTTTCAACTGTCACTGGTGTTTCAGGTCCTTGGAAGGGTGGATGAAATAGCCACTTCAGGTGAACTTCATTCTTTATAAAGTAGATGCCGTGCAATATACAGCAGTTGGTTCAAGATGTATATTGTTTGGAACAAACCTAGTTTTCTTCCCGGCAACAAAATCTGCAGTATTTATCGTTAATAGCTTTTTATGCTAGTATATTTTTTACTCTTCAGTGAAGGCTTGAATGGGTAAAATGGGTGATTGAATCAGGTTTGATGTTAATGTTTATATTTGTAATCCACTTCATAATTTGTTTGACACTAGATTAGTTCATTTCATGCATACCAATAATGGGTTGGTCCGATGTGGAATGATTTAGGTCCCGTTCGAAGTAGTTTTTTCTAAAAGCATTTTTGGATAACTATCTTTTATACATCTCTTTAGAGTTATGTTCAAATCATGTCTACACCTGTTAAACTTTTCATACTAAAAATAATTATTACCCCAACTCAATAAAGTGAAATTTTAAGCTCGAAATAGATACTGTCTCACTAGCACAACGTTGTCTCCTAGTCATTCTTTGACTCGAAATGGATATCTTTTTTTTTTTTTTTTTTTTTTTTTTAGAAGGGAAATGGATATCATAACATAAACATGATAGGAAAAAAAAAATTTCTATCCCTTAACTTTGCTCTTAGTACTCTGTTTGGTTTCGTTTCTTAGATGCATGAATGCTCCGCCAAGTGTATTATATAATCACTATATGAATGTAAAGAAAGTGATTTCTGTGTGTTGGACACAGGATTTCATCTTGAAAATTTTTCATCCAAACAAGGGAATTGGAAAATTCCAACTATACTGATTTTTAAAATTCCTTGCAAAAAAAAAAAAAAAAAAAAAAAAAATTAAAAAAAAAAAATTTATAAATTTTTAAATTTTAAATCCCGTAATTTCAAAATTTTAAATTTTTTTTTTTTTTTTTTTAAAATTCCGCATCCAAACACTGCCTTGGGAGGGAATTGTGCAAAAACCAGTCTCCTAGCTCTCATCCCCCCTCTCTCTCTCTCATAATTCCTGCAATCTTCTCTCTAAAAATTGCTTCTGCAACTTCTCTTTCTTTCCGTTCCGTTTGACAGATTCTATTCTATATTGCACGAATCGGTGTTTGCATCCACTTTTGCTTCATCAACTTTGAGCTTAACGTTCTTGCCGGTCTTCCTAGTCTTCTTCCACTTGCGCTCGAACCTATCTGGGGCTCTGTCCATGTTGAAACAGTACCGGGCTAAGAAAGTGTTGACGATTCATTACACTAGATTCGTCTCGAACAAAATGTTTTGAAATGCTTACTCAAAAGTACATTTTGATTAATTTTCTTTGTTGTTGTAATAGTTCAACGAAACAGGTTCTTTCCAAATGCTCTGTTATTGTTGTTGTTCAGGAGAATGGTCTGTTTTTTATTTGCTCATTGAAAAGCATACGAATTGTTTGATGAAAAACCTCAATGAAACCTTATTTGAAAAGTAACAAAATACGCGTCAATTTCATTTTGAAAAATTTCTATCCAAACCATGGAATTTCAAACTTTAATTAAATAATTCCATCCTTTAAATATCCAGCCAAACAAAGAAGTTACAATTTCATCATCATTTGTAATTCTAACTTTTGAAATTCCATCATTTCAAAATTTCCAAGTGTTTTGAAATTCCAAATCCAAACACAGGATAATGCTATGTTTGATGTGAAATTTCAAAGAGAGATGTGATCAAAAGGGATTTAAAATTTTATGGGGCCAAATTCCTTATTTTTTAAACTAAAAATAGAATCTACAAATTCTAATTAAGAGGGATTTAAATGTGGAATTTGGGACCCCGAATCTCAAAATTAAATACCACCTAATAGGGTTTTTTTTTTTTTTAAACAAATTCCTTTGGGCTATGTTTGAATGTGGAATTTCAAATAGAAACTTGCAATAAAAAGGGAATCTACAATTCTATGGGGGCAAATTCCTTGTTAGGCAAACTAAAAATGAAATTTACAAAATTTAGGTGGGATTTCAACTTGGAATTTGGAGCTCGAAATCCCAAATCCAAGTACTATTTAAAAGGTGTCTTGTGGACGGAAATTGTGAAAAGACCTTTTCAATCCCAACTTCCTTCACTCCAACTCTATCGATTCACTTTCAAGCTAAAAACGGTCTCTGCTTTGGTTCATGTCACTAAGAGCATCCACAACGCTTCATTTAGTGGCTGTGTTAGTGTCAGACTAAAACAGAAGTGCTACAAATGGCGCTTCAATCTGCCTCTATTTCCGTCAGTCTTTACTGACAAATTCATCTACAGCGACCATATTAAGTGATGAGGTAGACTTGATAACTGTTGGAGAGAGCTCATCATTTTAAAATCTGGGCATACTTAATCGACTAGACTAACAGGTTAGTCTAGTCGACTAAGTATAAAAATATAAAAATTAAATTAATTTAATTTGAAAACTAATTAAATGAATATTAAAATTAATTTAGTAAATTTAAAAAGAAATTAAATTAAATTCAAAATGTATTATCGATTATTAATTGTAATTGAAATAATTCAATTTTATTTATGCCATGTCATCACTTGTAGTGTTACTTTAAAGTGTGCATTATAGCATATATGGTTTTAAATTAAAGTGTGGAAGTTAAAAGGTGAAAAGGTGGACACATGGTTTTAAATTGAAGAGTTTTCTAGAGTTTCTGTCCAGTGATAAAGCTTCTGAAGCATTCAAATATTTTAGTTTTGAACAGAATTTTAGTTGAATCGTGTGTATACAGGAAAGGTGATGGAAATGTAATAGTGTTTCTAATACTGTATGATGATGATATTCTGCTCGTACGGAATGATGAACGTGTACTATACTAATATAATAAGCCTTGAACACTAATAGATGAGGTGGCAGGCCACTCTTCCTAATGTGCCTGGGAAGAGCTCAGCAGTAATTTCTAGAGTCCAGTGGCATTCTTTTTTATTTTTTTCTTATTTGTCGTCATGTTTTATTTGTGAATTGTCATTTTACTTATTGTAATAGTCATATATATGGCTTTAGTATTTCTCATATTAGTTGTTAGAGAGTTAGTTACAAGTTGTTACGAATTGTTAGATTGTTAGAATCTCGATCTATAAATACCTTTCTAGTATAGAGAAAAGTAAATTCTAAATGATATTTTTGAAATTCTAGATCTGTTTTAGATCAGTAATAGAGCTTTAAGCTCTTGTTAATGCTGTGCACGTTAGAGCATTTCTTTGTAATCCAACTCATTGTTCTTCAATTTCTAATGCAATTATCCTTGATTCCTTGTTGATTTGATATTGATTTACATCATTTGGTATTTGAGCTTCAGTTTCAGATTCATTTTTCTATTGATTTTGGTCATTTGAGCCTTAAATTCTTTGTTACCTCTTCAATGGAAACCTTAGAAATGAGTTTTTGAGGTGATGGCACCTCAAAATCCACTCAGCTCTGATGAAATTTAGCAGTAGAAACTTCACAACAGATCTAGCAATGATCAAGTTTCTATAGAAGGTATGATTGCAGCTAATCTTCATTGAATCTCTTGTATTCCACACTTCTATTCATCCACAGTAGCTTTTATTGTGTCCGATTCCTACTAAAAGGAACATCACAACCCTTGATTAGTGAATTTCTTGCTTTAAAATCGATCTGCAGTGATCAATTTAGTGTAGAGGTTCACTGGAACTACAATCACAGTTTGTGTCAGTGACTATCTTGCATTATCAACTTCATTTTTAGTCAAATCAGTGGTTGATTTAATTTAGAAGATCTATTGCAGCTGCCGACTTGATCAATTCTTGACTCTTGGTTGAATTTTCTTTAGTCTTTTGATTGATTGAAGCATCCTCGTTTGAATGTTTTTTGTAATTGATGCTCAGTTAATTAATCGTCTTTAATTATAGTTGGTTGATTGTTATCATTTGAGCCAAATATTGATTCTGCTAGTGTAATTTAGGCTGTTGCGTTTTGATTTACTACTGTTTTGTTTATTGTTGCGGTTTGCTTCACTGTGGCTGATTGCTGATCGGTGATTTTGGATGATTGTTGTAGTTGTTGTTGGTACAATGACATAAAAAGGAAAGGGAGGAAGAGGTAGAGGTAGGGAATACCAAGATTGCTTTGGGGGATGTGTTGAAGTTCAACATTTGGTGGAAAGATATAATGGACAGCAACCTAATAAAATCCAAGAAGAATTTGCTCAATTAAAAAGGCAATTGACTGTTGTTACAGCATTTCCGCCCTCGTCATAATATGTGTGAGGACTCCAAATCCAAGTCGGAGTATACAAATAATTTGGAATATGATTTTCAAGAATTTTTATTTTTTATTTTTCTGGAGTCTTGATTTCGATAAATTGGTAGAGTGGATGGGTACTTTTCAAAGAATATTTCATGACTATCAGAAATGTGAAATTGGAATCAAATCATCTTTAAAGGAAGGGCTTTCGAATGGTGGAAGCAAATACAAGTATTTTGCCAAAGGAGTGGCAAAGACAAGGTTAGAGATTGGGGAAAATGAAGAAGTTAGGGAAGAAGCTAGTGTCTTCAATTAAAGAGTGATATTATTGAAAAGTAACAGAAGGGCTGCTCTATAAGGTTTGTACACTAGTTAGTGAAAAGTTCCAGATCTGATAGGTTCTTTTTAGTCATTTTCATGCTGGAAATCCATCCTTTTATGGAAAAGGAAGTTATTTTAGAATGGAACAAATGTACAGCTTAAAAAGACAACATTTCCAGCCCTTAAACAACCTATGTCCACTTGTTTTGAGGTTGTAAAACAGCCCCAAGACAGAGCATTTGAGTGCTTCAAGTGTCTTGACATGGAGGAGCAATGTGATTTGTCAATTTATGATGAAAAAGTGGGTTGTTATTCTGATAAGGATCCAATCTTTGATAAACCAATTTATAACAAAATAGAAGAAATGGAAGGCCAACTCTTAAGTGAGGAAGTTAGTGACAATCTTGAGAAAATCCAACCCATTTATAATCAACCTTTAAATAAAGAACATGATGAAGACTCTAAAGAGTATTGGTTGACAACATACATGTTGTTGCCTATGAAGGAAAAGGAAGTCTTTATGTTTCAAATAAATTTTCAACTTTATGGAAGAAAGAAATGATAGTGGTGGCATTTGTGCTTCAATTCCTGTTATAACCCAAGTTTTATTTTCCTTTTCATATGATTATTTTAATGGTTTTCTTGAAAAAAAAAAAAAAGAATTCAAAAATTACAATTATGCCCCGCCTATATAAAAGCCACCCGACCCATTTTTTTCCTCATTTCTAAGCCGTGAGAAAGGGAAAGAGAGGCTTGTGACTGGGAGAGAGAGAGTGAAGGGTTGATGCCGAAGCTCTCCGGAGAGTTGCCGTCGCCAGTAGAGGTAAGGCTTGGTTTCTTTTTTGTTCATTCTCTTTTTTTTTTTTCTTTTCCTTTGTGTACCCATTTCATGGGTTTTGAAGTTGGATTTTTAGGAATCTTAGTGTTTGATGTTTGGGGACATTTTGGTGGATGTTTATGGGTGGAGTAGGTGTGGATTTGAGGGTTGTTGAAGTATTTTTGGCTTGGGTTTGTTTGGTTGTGTGGAAAATGGGTTTTATGGGTTTTTATGTTAAAGTTCATGGTTAATCTCTTGTTTGGAACTATTGTTTTGTGTAAGAATGGTAGATCAAGTGTCTTTGAAGGTTATTTTTGGTAGATCTAAGGTTTGGGTTGATGTTGTGGTGTATTGGCTTTGGTTTGAGGAGTATTTGAGCTGTTTCTAAGAATTCTTGCAGAAACTAGTCGACTAGTTGAGGTGACTAGTCGACTAGTCGAGTGATTTTGGCTACTGACCTTGAGTAAGTCGACTAGATTTGGGAACTAGTCGACTAATCGATGAACCGACTAATCGCAACTGACTAGTCCACTATTTAACACGAGTTCGCTTTTCTTCTTTTGGCTCTAATTTCTTCATCCGGAATCCGTTTTGCATGATCTTTATATGCTCGGAAAGCCTGCAAAGTCTAGTTTCTAAATATTGTGGTCTTGGGGTCAAATTCATGGTGGAGATAGAAATATTTTAGAAATACTAGATTTACCATTTTCTTGTACCTCTATAGATACTTGGGAATATGTCTTGAAAGTCTTAAAGCCTTTGGTTTGGCGTTTTGGGGCTTTGAGTCCTTAGGGTTGTGAGTGAGCGGTTTTTGGGAAGCGGGTTGTTTTACTTTTGAAATTGTTGATCCTTTGTGCTTTCTTTTGATTCATCGTTGCATTTTTTGTTGTTTCTAGATTTGGAAGGTCCTTTGGAGGACCACTTGCATTGAATGCATTGAGCATTGCATTTGGGAGGCTCGTGGAGTCGAAAAGGGTTGGAAAACACTATGGCATTGAGGTAAGAATAAGTAACCTTGTACTGTTAATGATGATATATTTGTTTTACAAACTGCTTTGAGAACCAAGTGGACTTCAATAACTCCTTTTGATCAATATGATTTATACATATTTGTGAACCCTATTGCTTACTGTTCTGTCAAATAGATACATGGAATATACCTGTTTATGAACAGTGTAGATTGTGTGGCATGCTTTGAACTATATCAAATGGGTTTTACGTGGAAATACTTTATGTTGACAAACCTTTATTAAATGTGGGAATTTGATATTTTCTATCATTGAGTTTATGAACTAGGTTAATGGGCATATAACATAACTGTTTTGTGAAATGATATTTATGTCGTCGATATTTGAGTATGCCCTATCTTCTAAATGGTTTTATGTATAAAGAAAGCTATTAGCTTTACATTAATGTCATTCCCTACTCTTTTGGAAAAGACAATGGTTTTAAGAATGTTTTATACGACGGTTGAGCTAAGGCTATGGATTATTGGATATTTGGATACCATGCGTGACAGAGGTTTAGGTGTGAGTTCGCTCCCTAACCTCCTTACGATGGACTTTGGTTACTGTGCCACTACCACGCTTGGATGCAGGTGTTTGGTGTGAGTATCTCCCAGCCTCTTCCCGGTGGAACAATTCCAATTATGCCCTTATTGATAACACTTTATCAATAGGCCTACACTGGTCATGAGTGACATCTAGCAACATATCATGACGTACCCTAGGTATGGGTGAAATCAGAACTAAAATGAACCCTTTATGTTACTTAATCCTTCATCCCCTAATGTCACTGTTTAGATATTCAGGCATGGTTATTAAGTCAAACCATATTTCAACAAATTGTTATATGTTCTACAAAATATAATTCTCAATAAGATGAACTCATGAAACACTTTCACAGTTCACCTATCACCATGGCCATGGATTTCACACTAAGAATTATCTTTGTGAACGAACTTTGACATTCTCTCTCATCATAGATGAAATTGATGATTCATTCTTTCGCACTCATTTACCTTCATACATAACCCTACTAGAGCCAATGAGTATCGATTACACCCTTATGGTTAAGGATGTACGGGATACTATTAAACTCAAGTGACCTATGCATAAGATAACTATGGTGCCTCAGGTCTAAGGACTACCAAAATAATGGACGTAACATAAGAATATTCTTTTGACTAATCTCTATAAGAATATTCCTGTAGATCATGTTCTGTGTACATATTCTCTAATATGCACCCACATATTAACTATAGTGTCACTACACCGATAGGAAAGACTACCTATCCTCCCACTGGAGCTAGTTTAAATCTGTGCTACTCTTAATGGTTTATTAAATATCCACTTTAATAAACCTATGAGCAGGAACTTCTTTTAGAATAAATGTGTATGAGAAATATGAGTCTTCATATCTCAACAATTTTGAGATACATATTTCTCTTATCATTTATTCATGGACCTCATCATATATATTTAAATACATACGACAAGTTGTACCTTCAAATTAATATAATATGAAATTGATATGTCCTTTAGGATTGGTTTTAGGGCATACCTCTAACATGTTCCTGGGCCCAAGCCCATTGTAGTATTTTGCTACCGAGTTGTTGTGCCCGTTTGTGGGCCTTGTGGTTAGGAAGTGATCTTTGTGCGGGCCTTAGGCCCATAATCTCGAAAGCTTAGTGGTCCTTGACCATTATTTATCTTTGTTTGGGGTATCTGTCAGAAGTATAGTCCTTATACCCTTCAGCTCTCCACTTACCCCGATGGTAGGGTTATGCTGCCGAATTTTCCTCAATTGCCCTTACATGTTTGAGCAAGATAAGTGTAGAACCCTTAGATTGTGGGGCAATTAGGACTATTCCTCTTTTGTTACCTTTAGGAAAGTCTCTTAGGAGATTAAGGTACCAATCTGGGGCTTGCCCTATCGCTGTGGGCCTTGGCCCGTTGTAGTGTTATGCTACCAAGTGTTCGCTGGATGCCTTTAGGCCTTAGAGATAGAAAGTGAGAATTGTGCGGACTTTAAGCCCATGTTTTATAGGTCTGTTCATTCTGAGTGTCTTTACTAGGGGCTTCTTTCCCTAAGATTCCTTAGTCTACCTCACGTGCTTTTGGTGTGAACCTTCATCATTTTCAAAGGAATGTCCTAGAAAGTAGGGGCTTTGTGAGTTTTGTAAAATATCATTCTTTTTCAAAAAGCAGTCATGGGGCTTTAAATTGATTTCAAAATTTTCTTTTCTTTTTAGAGCATTCTAGCTTGGATCGTTGATTCTAGTGGGCCTGGGTTAAGTGTTGATTCATCTGTTGATTCCGATATAGCTAACAACGACGAGGTTTCCCCTACTGCTGCTGCCATAATCATGTCCTCCAAGGAAAGAATGGAAGCCCTAGCTCAAATGGCCGAAGATTTCCTAGCCCTAAAAGCAACCCAAGATTTATCTTAAAAGAATGGGGCTGAAATAGGAGAATCATCCCTTAAGCCTAGGCCTATCTATGAATCCGTCAAGCCCATGGACCTGGATAAGAACCCCAACCAAAAAATCATTTATACCTCGTTGGAGAGCCTATTCTCCTGAATAATAGGATTGAAGCCCTGGAAAAAGCCCTTAAAGGATTCCGAAGGTTTGATGACTTGATGGACATGACCTTGCTTTCCTTGTTCCCGAAAGCCCGCTTACCCAGCTACTTCAGGATGCCAGAATTGGAAAAATTTGATGGGATGGGTTGTCCTAAGATCCATTTGAAGATGTATGTGAGAGCCATGCATCCCCGTGGGGCCAATGATGAGTTACTATCCCAAATGTTTCATGAGTTGCTTACCGGATCTGCTTTGAAATGGTTCTTTCATTTGGATGAGTCTAAGATAAAGACATGGGAGGACGTTTGCATTGAGTTTATTAGCCACTACTAGTACAATACAGATATTGATGTCACTCGTCGTGATTTGGAAATAACCAAGCAAGAACCCTATGAGACCTTCTCAGCTTTTATTATGAGGTGGAGGGCTAAGGCCTCTCAAATGATCAACCGACCAGCCGATGAAGAACAAATTCAGATGGTGCTTAAGAGCTTATTACCCGTCTACCACAAGTATCTGTTCGCACAGTACTTCCCAATTTTAAAGCTCTTGTTGGAGCTAGAACCCAAGTCGAAGACGCCCTTGATAAAGGAGCTATCAAAGTTGAACAACCCTGTAAAAGACAGCGAACCACTTTCGATGAAGGGTCAAATGGTGAAGTCAATACCATTATCCCACCTACATTGCCTTCACATTCACCTCGCCAGTTTGCCGAACTTTGCAAACCCTTAGATCAAATCCTCGAGATATTGAAAGACCAAAACCTTTTGCGACCCCTCGAGCCAAGGCCTCTCCCTAAGTCCATACCCAAATCCTTCAATAGAGATGAGTATTGCAATTTTCATCAATACCCGGGCCATTCGACCAACTAGTGCTACTGCCTTCGCCATGAAATCCAAGATCTGATTGACCGCAAAGTTGTTTCACCATCCAATTTCTCCAATCAGTTATCTTGAGCCGACCACAGCACCCCTTTCTAATGGATCCCTTGACAGAGAACCTTAGTGAAAGCCCATGAAAGATGAAAAGCTGTTTCTGCCGAGTAGTAGCTTATAAGATTTTGTTTGTGCTTTCTTTGAGTAGTGTAGGATTTCAATTTTCATTTTCAATAATAAGTGTTTCCCTAGCCCGCTTGTGGGACTAGGGTGATCCGTTGTTTAGGATTTATTTGTTTTGTCATTTTCCTTTGAGTTCAAAAATAAAAAAAAAATAAAAAAAAAAGATTCTCTTCTGCATCTTCTTTGCATTGTCTTCCTCTGTGAATGTTTATGGCATGGATGTAAATCTTAAGAAAAATGTCTCTCTAGAGCTCGTTGAGCAAAGGAATATGGGACAATCAACCTACATGAATTAATTGGAATCAATTGTTTAAGGACAAATGACTTGTCTAAGGTAATTAAGATTGGACCAACAATTTTCTCACAAGAAAAAAGAAATCAATCGGGTATCATGTTTAAAGCAAACTTGAGAAAATTTTAAGTTTAAAGACAATATGTCCTGCGATGGCCTCGTTGTGATGTGACTACCTTTCATTCATTCTGAAGATAGATCAATAAAAAGTTAAGAAATATGAAACTGAAGTGATAAAATAGGATAGTTTAGTAACTAGGGGCTGATTCTTCCTAAATTGAATCAACCCATAATATACTCATACACGAGGAAAGTTGTGAGAATTGGAAGAGGTTTTAATAGAAAAGATCAGATCATGTGTTGAAGATTCAAGGATAGGACTCCTCCCAAGAGAATGGGGCTTCTAAAAAAAAAAAGAAGTAAAAATGATTGGCATTCGAAGCCACTCAAGAAAAAAAAAAATATGGTACACCGGGGCTTAGAAAAAGAAGAAGATTTAGTCCCAATAGGAGAATTCGAACAAAGATGTGAGGTCTGTGCATCATTAATCAAGTGCCATCGAGTAGGGCTGTTTGTCTTTAAATTTAAAAGAGTATTAAGTTTGCTCATCTCACCAATTTAGAAAAAGAAAAAGGAAAGGAAAAAAAAATGAAAAGCTCGCTAGGTAGAAAACCTGAAAAGGCTGCCTAGGCAAAAGTTAGGGCATTCAAAAAAAAAATCAAGCTCGCTAAGTGGAAAACCTGAAAAAGCTGCTCAGGCAAAAGTTAGAGCAAATAAAAGAGAAAGGAAAGTGTCATGAACTATGATGACCTGATTCTCCACAAACATCAAATAACTTGTCACAGTTTCTTCGAAATAGACATCAAAAGTGGAGATACGTAGGTAGCCCATAAAGTTACATTGGGTGCGGTCCAATTCTTGTGAAAACATTAAGTGTTGAGTTCAAAATTAATTTATCATGGGTAATTAGTTTGAAACTAAATAAATTGAAAACTTTTATTTCATAAAGGTAATTAATATCTTGAAATTTATGGACATGCCATTAACATCATGGTACTTCTTTGTTTCTTGCCATTTTGGGAGGTTTGTCACTTCCTAAAACTTCTTGTGTAGCTTTCTTTTAGGTATTACTTGTTTGAAAAGTTTTACCTTCGTGAGGATTTTTATGTCCCTAATGTTTTGTTCTTTCCCAAAATCTAGTGATATTTGGTAGAGCCTATCTAAGAATCTCTAACAAGGCCTATTACCCGAGCTTTCCTTGAACCCTTTTCGAGTCTTCCAACCTTGTGGTTGAACCCTTTTGGAATTCCTGTTATCCCTTTGTTGAATACTCATTTGTTTTGACAACCCCGTCCATTTGATCAAAGGAGAAGAAAATATACATAAGCCGGTTTGCTTGACCATCCAGAATGAAAGCTATCAGAATTTGATGAACCTTTGCAACTATTGAAGTGGCATACAAGATGTATTTTGGGTTGACACCGAGGGAAGTGCGAGTATAATCCAAGGATGGGATGCAGATCATTACGTTTGAAGAAAATAAATGAGGTTATGAACCCCAAAGGATGTAGCCATCAGAATCGAAGTTGATATTGACTTTACATCCCACTTTGAGATCAAAGGATTCAAGCCGAAATGCTTAAATACAATCTTCACACTTCTATTTTTCTAAAAAATGCTTTTGAAACCCCTCTTGGTTGTTTATGAAAGTGAATGATATATGTGAGCTCTGTGTGTTAGTCCGTCTCTCTTCAAGGTACTTTTACAGTACTTGCACTAGAAAGTTCTTAAGCTAGGCTTCCTTGTCATAGGCATCCTTCTGTTGAAGTAAGGCTGCAATATGAGTGTTGGTTGATTAGAAAAAGAATTAATATTGATAAGTTAGAATAACTTTCAAAGGATGGAATTATTGACATTTGAAATTAATGCATAGAATGATGGGTTTGAAACTTACACTAAGTGTAACACTTGTGTTGAAAAATGAAAGTGTAACATATAGTGATACTGAAGGAAATGAACTTTGGAAATGTTTTGTCAAAAACCTTGAAGGTATGCTTAGTTGAAATGGATTTTTTTTTTTTTTTTTTGAAATAAAACTTTCTTAGTAGCATGGAAATGTCACTAGAAAGA
>JAESVK010000811.1:1497525-1531246 GCA_017140935.1 Hamamelis virginiana
TAATTCTCATTATATATTACTAATTAATATATAACTTAATTCCTTATATAATACAAGGTTATTAACAGAATTAATTTCAGGAAATTCCCTTCTCACTCTTTAATTCAAGAGACTCTCTTATACTCTTTGTTTGTGTGTGACCCATTGGGTTCACCCCAACCTAGCAGTGACTAGGGACATCTCCATGTCTCCTAAAATAGAAACTTTCTATTTAAAGGTTTAATTGAAACTATTCCAATTATGCCCTCATTGATAACACTTATCAATAGGCTTTCACTGGTCATGAGTGACGTCTAGCAATGTGTCATGACATGCCCTAGGTTTGGGTGAATAGCAGAACTATGTGAACTCTTCTTGTTACTTAATCCTTCATCCCCTAATGTCATAGTTAAGATATTTAGGGTATGGATATAAGTCAAAACCCTATCTTAACTTTCTTGTCCTATGTTCTTCAAATTATAATCTCAATAAGATGAACCCTATGAAACCCTTTCATATTTCATCTATCACTCTGGCCAGAGATTCACATTGAGAGTTATATTTAAGAACTGACCCTGACATTCTCTCTCACAACATTGAGAGTGATGATTCCTTATTGACCACTCATATGCCTTCATGCAAGACCTATTAGAGCCAATGAGTGCCGACTACAACCTTAAGATCAAGGCTGTATAAATTACTATCAAACCCTAACAACTCAGGCATAAGACATCCATGGTGTCTCAGGTCTTAGGATTACCAAATGGACGTAACATAAGAATATTCCTTTAACTTAATATCCATAGGAATATTCTAGTAGATCATGTTCAGTGTACATATTCTCTAATATGCACCCACAGATTAACCTAAGTGTCACTACACTGATAGGAAAGACTACCTATCCTCCCATTGGAGTTAGTTTAAATCTGTGCTACTCTTGTCGGTTTAATAAATGTCCTCTTTAATAAACCTATGAGCAGGAACACTTTTAGAATAAATGTGTATGAGAAATATGAGTCTTCATATCTCAACAAACTTGAGATACATATTTCTCTTATCATTTATTCATGGACATTATCGTATATATAATTGAATATACAGACGATAAGCAGTACCTTCTTATCCTAATATGAAATAGATATGCACTTTAGGATTGGTTTTAGGGCATACCTCTAACAATCTCCCACTTGCACTAAAGCCAATCACCATAGTATCTTATACTAGTCTTCGAAAGACAAGGCTTTATAACTCCCATAGATGTTATGGCAATGGAGATCCTATGCAAACAAACTTTGCATCTTTATTATTTTCAATAATAGTAATTAAACTACAATTCTGCTGCCAACTCTGATGTCTAGTAAATGAGACCTATGTTCTTGGTAGAGAACAGTATGTACTAGGCATTCTTTTAGGCAACTTGTAAATGACATCCTTTTAGATTCCTTTATTTATGTAAGTATCACAATCTTAACTTACTTAAGAATATACTCACTTTTATTCAGGATCATTATTCTGAATAATTTCAATATCTGCCAACAACTTTTGTAGCATTAATGATATTAAGTACATAATCTTTTATGAGATTCCATATTTCTCAAATATTAAACTCATATATAATCCCTCATAAAATCAACATTTTTGAGAGATTAGAATTCCTATAACTTTTATGGAATTCATGATACTACACTTAGTATTTAAAGTATGTACTTAAATAAAGGAAGCTGAGAATGAATGATGACTTTATTGCTCCCACTAGTCCTTTTTGAAACAAGGTATTTATTTATTAAACTCTTTAATAATATAAAATCCCTTACAATGTTTCATAAAGGAATGGTTCTCAACCATTATGGAAACATTGCTTTCTAATAACTCTTTATTAAAGAAAGCATAGCTTTCAAGGTTTATTTGAAATATCTCATATTTAAAATAAATCTTTAAACTATAACGTTTAACATATTTAAGGTCCTTTTTGATATAAATGATTCAACTAAAATATTCTCAATATTTCCTTTTTAGCTTTACTTCAAATGAATAATTTGAACTCTTCAAATATTCATAGTTTTGAATCCTTTGAACACTTTCAAATATTCAAAATAGATATGAAGTATTTCAAACTAAATTTAAGGTTTATACATCTCATGTATTATCCTTTTAATCTCTTTATAAATAAGATGATTGAATTATATTAATTAATGAATTCAAACAAAGTGTCAAGATTCATTTATTAATATAACCCTACATGGTTGAATCATATATATTTTTAATAGCATTCATGAAGAATTTAGAACTTCAAAATTAATTGCCAGAATTTATCTAAATAATCAATATTATAAATAAACTGTTTTAAATAATCGAAATATTCAAAACTAACCAGTCAAAGTTTTTAGGAGTAAGTCGACCGATTAGCTGTTTTGGGCCTGTTAAGCCCAATTAGTGTTTTGAAATCCACTAACCAATTGCTCTCGAAATCGTTCCTTCTTCTCGAAACAAGTTTTAAAATCATTTAATAAAATGTTTTCAAGCTTTTGAAGACTTTGGTTTTGACAAGAAGATCGAATCCCTGCTGCTTTAGGTGAAAACCTTAATCTGAGCTTAAAAGGGCCCTTTGGGCCTTAAGAGCCAAACATGAGCCCAAAGACTCAATGAACCTTGCCACTGATCAACTTAGCTACCAAACACATCCTAAATATCCATGCCAAGCTCATGAGACAATCCAGGACAAGATCGACAGTCATTTGGAGTTTTTGTGATTCAAAAGACAACGATACCTTTCAAGTCGCAAAAGACCTTATTACCTATCAAGCCTCACTCAGAATGCTATGAAATTTAACAGGGATATTCCTAGACTCTCTAAAAACTAAATGCAAAAAGAACTGACTCAATCCGACCTAAAAATCTACATGTGATAATGACCTCTAACTAACTACATAAAAGAGGACTGAACAACTTTGGGCTTCACCACCTTTTTTCACTTCAAATCATAGGCACCCATTCATGACTTTACTTATGGTCAAAAATGGATGTCTATATACGCATATTTAGAATAAACTAAGGAATTGTATTAGTTGTATTGTACTTTGGGTTAAAAAAAGAATAAGTTAACCAAAAATGGGATGACCTAATAATGTGGTTCAGGTATCTACCCTAAGTCATCCCCCTATATCTATACCCAACTGTACCGACTCCAAAACAAACTAAAATTGTACTAACTGACTGACAAACAAAACAGATCATAACTAGACCGGACTAGACTGGACTGGACTGGACTGGACTGGACTGGATTGGACTGGACACATCAAAACTAGGCACCACCCTCAGCAGTATCAGAACGCTGCTCAACCTCGGCTCTCATCTCATCCTATGGGTCCTCTGGCACCTCATCATCTGTAGGAGCATCCCCAGCTGGGATCTCAGCTCCAACCTCCTCAGGCTCAGCAAATAAATCAAAATCATCCATAGTTAGAGGTAAATCATTTTGTGCCCGCCATAAAACTCTCAGTTCTCGCTGTTCGCACATAATGGCCTGCTGCCCCTCCAAGATCTGCTGAAACATGCTCTCAATAGTGGGCGGCTCGGCCTCGGCAAATGCCTCATGTGGCTTAGATCCTGGCTCAGATATTGGCTCACTGGCAGAAGTAGTTGGCCTCTTTTTCATCATCATCCCTCCACTGGCCAGTGCTCTTGCGGCTTTCTGAGCCCGCTCAATGGTGACAGGAGTAATAGGACCCTCCCCCCATAAAAATGCCTCCTCATTGTCAACCCCAGCCGCTATACAGAATTTGGTCATCATTGGGGAAAGGGCATGTTGTTACGAGGCTAGGCAGAAATGTATGTCCTGATCTCATTAAAAATCATAAGTGCGATGTCCATCACTGTCTCTGCCATAAATTCGACCAACACTTGCATTGCCTTCGGAGGCACTAAAGAATCTGTCTCGCTAGCTCTTAGATTCGCAAATAGCAGCTTATTCATTGCTGTATACTCCGGTTTCATGTTACCAGCTGAGAATTACTTTCCCAAACCTTTAGCTGCATCTAAACATGCAATCTCCGCACACGTCTAGGCATTTTTCGGAAAAAATCCTCCATAAGGGTGCTCCACAGACTGTGGGACTGGTCGCTCACATCCCAAATGTGTGGCAATCATATCAGCTATGATCGTAACAGTACGGTCCCCAATCTTAGCAGAAATCATCTCCTCATCGATCTCATCCTCCCTCTCCTCAATATAAAATTAATGAACCAATGAGGGTTTGTACCCTCCACCTTTTTCCAACCAAGCCGTCAACCCGTGCCACAACAATTTCTTAACAATTATACTGTCAGGACCGAAAGAGATTGCACCAACGTATCACTCGCAATTGAACCTGCGAGATTCAATAATTTCTGTCCAAGTTGCCGTATTACCCTTCTTTTTCTTCTTAGTAGGGGCATCAGGGGTTTTCTTCTTACTAACCTCATTAGCTGGCCTTACGATACGGGCGGGCGCATCGAACGAATCAACATTATCTGAATATGCGCCAAAAGTATAACCTGGTGGTCGCCTATACCCTGGATCCGATGCGGAATCACTAAAATCAGTGCTAGACTCCGACGACTCAACCACATCTCTCTTCCCCTTTCCCGAATATGCAGCACTCGCCCGCCTAGGCCTAGGAGGAGTAGGTATAGCTCGCTCAGTAATCTGAATGCTCTTCAATGGCACCTTTGCAGGTTTGGCTTTCTGAACTACTTGAGTCTTATCATTCTGACCCTTCGAAGCGGTTTGTGCGGTCTGGTTTTGCTTTGCCATGTTCAATTCACTGTCCCACAAGATGAACACAAGCACAACCACCGCCTAAAACTATCTCACACAGCAGTTCACTTGACCCAATCACAACACAACAGCAAATTCTATCAACAAACCCAGTAACAGGACAGCAATAATCTAAAGAAAAACACCATAACACTGCCAATCAAACCAAATAATTTGTTCCAAACATCAAGCACCTTGCAGCGATGCTGAATTAATTCAATAACCCATTACAAAATAGTCCCAGCCTAACCAATAAGTTTACAACCACTCCTCTACCATAAATCAACAATTTCAAGCCCTAGTTTATGAAATTCAACTTACAATAATTCAATACGACAATCAGAACTGAACTCAGAGAAATACATCATAATTACTAACCTTCAATGCCCAAGACTTGAATTCAATCACTCCAGTCCACACAATGAGGAACCACACGCACTTTCACATCCACGCCCTAGCTCCTTCAAATTTGGTTTATGAGATTTTGGGAATGTGGGGGATGATGATGGTGAGTTTGTGATGTGGGGATGATGGGTTTTGATAATTGAGGAATATGAGATGGGGTTTAGGGTGAATGAAATGCGGATGGTGAATTGGGAAAGATGATTTGGGTTTTTGGAAAAAAAAAATGAGGGTCGTGAAGTTGAGTTTTGGGGACATCTATGTGAGTTTCGGTGAGCTTGACGGTGACGAGGTGGCCGGCGGCAAAGGTAATCGGAGTGATGGTCTCAGAGGTGGTCAACGATGAGCAGGGATGGTGGCTGATGCACAGGTGTGGGAAATGAATAGGGAAGGGTAAATCAAAAGTAACCCTAGGTAGGGTTATTTCACAAGTTTTAACTGCTGGGCAAAGATATATATATATATATATATATATATATATATATATATATATATATATATATTTTAATAGTCTATCGATAGACTAGGTCTTGGGCTATCGATAAAGGGGTTCCTGTGGTTGCACTACTCTCTGTCTATCGATAGAGAAGCTTTCCCATCGATAGAAACTCTATTGATGGGTCACCTGTTGTATGATTTTCCAACTGTTATTCTTCCCCTGGCTTCCAGTATAACTGAAACCTCTTTTTCCTATAAAATCCTATCGTTCAACTCCCTGGAAGCACAATTTGCACTGATAATTCCTCTTTTATAATCACAAATTGCTCAAACACTGCCTTAAACCAAAAATAGAACTTCCAGACCCAAATCCAAACCTTCCCTAGGATCTTAAGTGCAATAACAAATGGATATTGAGGCCCAAGCATGGGTTCAAGTGGTGACTCGACTTGACAAAAGAAAAAAAATAACTGACGATCAAAGACTCAAAAGAAAGGCCCAGATTAATAATCTATGCATGCATTATGTTCCCAAATGACCATAATTCATCCATGCTACAATATGCACATAATTCAGTGAATAACGATGCACAATTCAAAGCAAGAAACCAAATATGCTAAAATGATTAAGAAGTATCATTTAACCTTAAAAGAGTACGAAAGGCTCAAATTAAGCATAAATGGTTACAAGTCTCCATTCTAGTTCAAAGTCAACATTCATGCGCTGAAATACATCAAGGAACATATCCCATGGTTCGTGCATGTGTATTGTTTGAGAAACAAGTTTAAGCATCATTAAAGACTAATTCGAACATTCATTATGATCCAATGGGTATGAATTATACATGAAAGTATGAAAAACTCATAGCACACATGCATATGTAAAACATAGGGACAAAGAATGCATGACAAACATGAATGCATATGAATATGACCCCTCTAACTTAAAACCCAACATTGTCCCCAATGATGGTAAAGGAAAGGAACACAAAAAGAAAATGAAACAACCTAAAGAAAGATACTCATGAAACACAAATGGCGAGAATGAAACCCCCCCTCCAACTTAAATCCTAGCATTGTCCCCAATGATGGAGAACACTGAACAAAGACCGGTGAGGTATAGAAAATTCAAGCACTAAACTAACAAATAACCGACACATGGACTCTAAACAACCGACACATGGGTTCCTCCCAATAAGAGCTAAGTTTAACGTCCTCCGCCAGACATGGTATGAGTCCTTAATCGAACTCATAGGTGGGGTCCTCTAAATTCATGGACTCAACTACCATGTCATCCCCAGTTATATCCCCATTCCCAAGGCCCTCGATATAAAGCTTAAGCCTTTGGCCATTCACCGTAAAGGATGAACCATTACGGGAATTGCTAATCTCAATAGCACCGTGGGGAAAAACTTTGGAAACCGAGTAAGGCCCATCCCATCGAGACCTTAGTTTTCCCAGAAATAATCGCAACTAGGAGTAAAAAGCCAAACTCGTTGATTAGGTTCAAAAGATTTTCGAGTAATATGTTTATCAAGAAATTCTTTCATTTTGGCCTTATAAATTTTTGAACTCTCATATGCCTCATTGCGAATTTCTTCGAGCTCACTAAGTTGAAGTCGGCTGTGAGAACCTGCTTCCTTCATCTCAAAATTAAACTGTTGAATAGCCCATAGGGCTTTATGCTCAAGCTCTACAAGAAGATGACATTGTTTCCCAAAAACGAGCCGGTAAGGGGACATGCCAATGGGAGTTTTATAAGCAGTACGGTAAGTCTAAAGAGCATCTACAAGTCTCAAAGACCAATCTTTATGGTTGGGCTTGACCGTTTTCTCCAAAATATGTTTTATCTCCCGATTTGACACTTCTACTTGCCCACTAGTTTGGGGATGATATGGGGTCGCCACTTTATGTGTAATGGAGTATTTAGCAACAAGTTCCGCAAAAGGTTTATTGTTAAAGTGTGAACCTCCATTACTAATGATAGCCCTAGGACACCTAAACCGAGAGAAAACGTTCTCTTGAAGGAACTTCAGGACTACTTTATGATCATTCGTCCTAGTGGCAACCGCTTCTACCCATTTAGACACATAATCAACGGCCACTAGGAAATATTCAAAACCATGAGAGATGGGAAAGGGTCCCATGAAATCAATGCCCCAAAAGTCAAAAATCTCAACAACAAGAATCGGACTCAGAGGCATCATATCTCTCCTAGACATTGAGCCCATTTTCTGGCAATTGTCACAGGACCTACAGAAGGCCATAGCATCTCTAAACAAGGTGGGCCAGAAGAACCCACACTGAAGGACTTTAGCAGCAGTCTTTTTGCCACTAAAGTGTCCACCACAAGCCAGAGTGTGGCAGAACTTCAAAATATCGTGCATCTCACTCTCAGGGATACATCGACGGATCACTTGGTCCGCACAATACCTAAACAAAATAGGATCCTCTCAAATATAAATTTTAATCTGTGAGAAGAAGCGCTCTTTTTCTTGTTTGGTCCAATTAGAAGGTATAAGCCCTATAGCAAGATAATTAACAATATGAACATACCAGGGCAAAGATACTTGAGACACTGCAAATAACTACTCATCGAGAAAAGAATCTCGAATTGGGAGGGTATCACTCTCACTATCTGCTAAGAGCCTAGATAAATAGTCCGCGACCACGTTTTCAGACCCCTTCTTATCCTTAATTTCAAAGTCGAATTCTTGCAAGAGAATAATCCACCTCATCAATCTCGATTTAGTTTCTTTTTTGGACAAGAGGTACTGCAGAGCGACGTGATCTAAGTAAACGATTACCTTAGCACCTAAAAAATATGATCGGAATTTATCTAAAGAATAGACGACAGCTAGTAATTCCTTCTCAGTAGTGGTATAGTTCATTTGAGCATCATCATGAGTTTTACTACCATAATAGATAACAGGAGGAAACTTATCTACCCTTTGACCGAAAACAACCCCTATAGCATAATCAGATGCGTCACACATAATCTCAAATGGTAATGACCAATTCGGGGGTTGCATGATAGGAGCAGTGCTCAAGAGAGAACGCAGTGTAGTGAAAACTTTCAGACAAGCCTCATCAAAGACGAAGGGTACATCCTTGGCAAGTAGATTGCACAAGGGTCTAGAGACTTTGCTAAAGTCTTTGATGAATATCCGATAGAATCTAGCATGTCCAAGGAAGGACTTAATCTGCTTAACAGAGGTAAGAGGTGGCAATTTAGCAATCAAATTTACTTTCGCTCAATCTACCTCTATACATCGACTCGAAACTACATGACCCAAGACAATACGCTCTCGAACCATAAAATGGCTCTTTTCCCAACTTAAAACCAAATTAGTTTCACAGCATCGCTTTAGGACCTTAGACAGATTAGATAGGCAGGAATCAAAAGAAGAACCAAAAACAGAGAAATCGTTTATAAACACCTCTAGAAAATCTCCAATCATGTCGGAGAATATAGCCATCATGCATTTCATGAATGTGATAAGAGCGTTGCAAAAGCCAAACGACATATGCTTAAAGGCAAAAGTACCGAAAGGGCAAGTGAATGTGGTTTTCTCTTGATCTTTGGGATAAACCGCTATTTGGTTATATCCAGAATAACCATTTAAGAAGCAATAAAAACTCTGTCCCGCTAGTTTCTCTAAGATCTGGTCAATGTAGGGAAGTGGGAAGTGATCTTTCCTAGTCCTAGAGTTGAGCTTCCTGTAATTGATACATACTCGACACCCAGTAGTGGCTCGAATAGGGACTTGAATACCCTGATCATTTGGGACTACAGTAAGCCCGAATTTTTTAGGCACCACTTGAGTATGAGCTAACCAATCACAATCGAAAATGGGGTAAATGATACCCGCATCTAGCAACTTCACCACTTCCTTCATTACTACTTCTTTCATGATGGGATTGAGCTTTCGCTGCATTTCACTTGAAGACCCAGCACCCTCCTCTAGGTGGATTCGGTGCATGCAAATCGACGGATCTATACCTTTAAGGTCTGCAACCGACCATCCTATGGCTTGTTTGTGCTCACCTAAGACTGTCATGAGCTTACTCTCTTGATCTTGACTTAAATCGGAAGCGATGATGACAGGGAGTGTTTCCTGGGCATCTAAAATTGCTTACTTGAGATTAGCCGGTAAGGGCTTCAACTAAAGCTTCGGGGCGACTTCTAAAGATGTGGGCATAAGAGTACTAGCCAATTGAGGCAAAGCCTTGACTTTAGGCTTCCAAGGTAGGTTCCCTAATACAGGAGTGGACTCAAGAATCTGATTCACCTCTAGAATGGACTGGTCTATATTAAAATCCTCACAGTTAAAATGTGCCAGACATGCCTCTAAGGGATCCTCAAACAAGATAAAAGGCATGGCCTCCTCGACCGCCTGATCTATGACATCCACAAATGAGCATTTCTCAAAGTGATGAGGGTACATGACAGCATGGTACACTTGAAGCTTACCCTTCATATTTCCAAATGAAACTTCCATTATACCTTGTCGACAGTATAAAACTGCATTCGCAGTCATAAGAAGAGGTTTACCTATGATAATTAGAATTTGGGGTCTAGTGGTGTTTATAGGCTCCATATCGAGAACAATAAAATCGGCCGGAAAGACAAATGACTCGATCTTAACTAAGACATCCTGTAACACACCCCTAGGGACCTTGGTCGACCTATCGGCGAACTGTAACACGGTGGGTGTAGGTTTGAGCTCATCTTGCTCCATCTTCTCATACACAGAGTATGGAAGGATATTCACATTGGCCCCATAATAGATCAAGGCCCGGTCTACATAATGCTTCCTAAGAAGCAAAGAATGGTAGGAGTGCCTGGATCTTTCACAGGGACGTGGTACTAAACCACGGCACTAGCCACATCCGAAAAGACCGCTGATTTATTGAAATGCACACGCTCTTTGTGCTGCTGAGTACATAGGTCCTTCGAGAACTTGGCATAGGAGGGAATCTGCTTAATGGCATCTAAGAGTGGTAGGTTAATGTGGACTTGTTTAAATACCTCTAACATTTCACTCAAAGACGCTCCCTTCTTCTTTCCTCTCATATGCGCAATCAGCGCCGAAGGGAATGGAGCCTTTGGCACATAAGATGCTACCGGATGGTCAGAAATTGAGGGAAAGATATCCCTCTTAGGCTTACATATAACACTCTTTCCCTTCTCATTCGCGGTCTTTTCTTTCTCACTTACTTTTCCCACCTTAGGAACTCTAGACTCATTGACGCCCTCATTAGTTTCTCCCCAACCCTATTATCAACTATTTTTCCACTCCGCAAAGTGGTGACAGCTTTCACCTCTTCATGATATTGAGAGTCGTGTGAAGGCGAACTCTCAGCCATGTGCACTTCTTTGGGATTATTTACGGGTTGACTCGGAAGTCTTCCCTCCTCTCGACGGCTCAGAGTGGCCGCGATTTGCCCCACTTGGGTCTCTAATTTTGCAATGGATTGAGAATGAGAGTGCAAGAGTTGGTTATTTGATTCTAAATTTTTCAGAGCTTTGAGAACTTACTCTTCGAAACCACTACTCCTTTGGTTTTGAGGTGTTTGAGATGGGTTGACGCATTGGATTTGAGGTTGAGACTAGAGGTGAGGTGGCCTATAAGGCGGTGCAGCATTATAATTGCCCCCTTGGAAGTTGGACCTAGGGGCTTGCTGATATTGGTTACTCGACCTTTGGAATTGATTTCCTGTCCCTTGGGAAGGTTGAGACCACCGCAAGTTAGGATGACTCTTTCAACCCGGATTGAAAGTATTGGAGTACAGGTCATTCCTAGGGTTAGAGAACCCTTGGGCTGCATTCACCTGATCCTGAACGAACTCTGGGTACTAGGGGGCCATGGGACAAGACAAAGTATCGTGACTCAAGTCTGCACATATTCCAGATGCCTCACTCACAGATATCACAGCAGAGGGAGGAATCCTAGGTGGTTGGCCTTGAGCGGCAAGCAATTGATCCATTTTCATAGATAATGATGCTACTTGTTGGTTTATCACCGTAGTACTCTCTACCTCGTACACACATTTCCTAGCTGAATTAGAGGTCGAAGATGAACCTCTATCATTTTGACTCATTAAGACCATATGTAGAGAATCGTCACTGAGAATCTCAAATAAGTCTCATGCCTCCTCAACACTCTTCCTCAAAATCGCACCCCCACTCGCAGAATTTACTAAGCTCTTATCCTTAGCATACAGACCCTGGAAGAAAAATTGAACAACTTGCCAGTCGGGAATGCCATGATGTGAATGATGAGAGAGAAGAGAGATAATGAAAAGAGAGGCTAAGGTAAGTCTGACTCTCTAATCAACTCTGAAAATATCACTTATATACTTTTCAGGAAACCTACTAAAATAAAACTCTCCAAAAATAAACATTAAAAGCTGTTAAAATTTGCGGGCACGACTCCCGAGGTGAGTTATATCGATAGACAAGAGAGTGTCTATCGATAGAGAGGCAAACATGAATTTTTAGGCTTCTGTTTATCGATAGAGGGGGTCCTTGCCTATCGATAGACCATTGATAGAATGTCTATCGATGCCTCCTCTTTTGCTCCTTTTGCCTCATTTTTGCTTCCAAAAGCTACCCAGAGGCTTCCTTGCACCATTTTGAGTGTTTTTCCTTCCCATTGACTCCACTTTTAGCTTCATCCGAGGGCAAATGCAGAAAACCAACCTCGAGCATACTCAAAATGTCACTTTTATAGAGAATTCCTACAAAACAAGATAAAAACGTTAAGTTCATGATTTATGGCTATCAAATAACAAAGTTCAAGTATAATCCATTAAAATATAGTAAAAAAGGCTCAATAAATGCATTGATTGCAGAGCAAACACATAGGTTACACCTTGCTACACCTATAAATAGAGGATTCCTCTAGGCATTCTAACTCACCAATCCTAAGTGTTTTGTAAGTTTTTCTTTGGGCAAAGAAGGGTGTTGTGTGGAGCTTCAAATTTTCTCAAAGTTGTGCAAGTTTAGAGAAAATAACAGTGAGTGGTTGGGCTTGTTGTATCCTGGAGGCGATGTGTTATAAACTATTGCATCGGATTTTCCGTAGTGGCACGAATCGTCTTAAAGAGAGGGACCTAGTCCGCGCATCAACCTACCTTACTTCATTTGTCTTTTATTTTTGAAATAATATTGTTTTATAATTTCCAACAATAGATGTGGTTTGCTGGGAATAGACATTTTATTCTTGGGAATGAGAATCATAGGAAAGATATTATTCCCATACTAGCATTTCGACATACTAAAGATCACACGCCAAAAGACCTATAGTTACAATACCACAGTTAAGAGGTAAAATACTTACCTCCTCACTGCCCTTTACTTTTTACTCATAATCTGTTATTTGCATGCTCATATAATCAAAGGGATTTGATTTATGACTCGTTTGGTATGGGGAGGATGGAAAATGGAGGAGGAAAAAGTGGAGGGATGGGGGTGGAGTGTATATTTGTTATCAGCATCCGTTTTCAATCAGTCCAAAATTAGGCAATGGAATGGAGGGAAGAGCTATTGATATGGTGAAAAGACAATATTGCCCTCTGCTATCAAAAAAAGTTCAGAAGTTACCTTTCTTCATGTGAGGGTAAAGTAGTAATCTAGTGCATTTCCTCATTTCCTTTCTTTTTACTTACCAAGCATACAAAATAAAGGAAGCCACTCTTCCATGCATCATACCAATTAAACACACTTGAAGGAATTAAGAAGGGTCTTTCTTCCATGTGGAAGGATAATTCATTCCTCCTACTTTCCTTCCTTCTACTTTTCTATTCTTTCTACTAAATGGAGCATTAATATATACGTATATTCTCGTATTTATGTCTTTATTATGAATATATGTCAATATACCCATATATGTTCGCATGAATGTGAATGCACATTCACGTTGACATTCAAGTAAAAATTTAATTATTGTAATTTGAAGGTTTGAATCTGTTTATGCTAAATTTTACCGGCAAATGAAAATAGGCCACGTGGAGATGATCTCATTTGTGATTATCAGCTAGCTTAAAAATAGGGAAGTTGGTTGGGCTAGCTATCAAAGAGAAAGATTAGAGCTATCCACGTGGCTAACTTAGGATTCAAATGAAGAGGAGTTTTATAATTCTAAACGTGGCAGAGATCTAAGCTGGCCATAGATTAAAATTAAGATAAAGATAATAGTGGGACACATGGCAAAATCTTAGAGGGGATTAAATAAATGGGTGGTTATTTAGATAATGGCTGAGGAATTCTAGCCATACTAGGGAACCACATTCAGGAAGAAGGCCACGAAGCCATGTTCTCCATCATCAAAGGTCATGGATCAACTCAAGATTAAGGGAATAGAGCAGCAACCGTCATTGATCATGGGGGGAGCAGTTTTCTTTCCAATCGTAGGAGCTATAAAGAGGAGATGAGTTGTAACATTGGAGGCCCCCAACAACTTCAACAATCAATCACAAGCATCAAGTCTTGCAATTTTCAGTTTTTAAGCTTTCTTGTCTCAGTTTTCGATTCTATTTTCGTTTGTTTTAGCATTGTGTTTAGTCATTTACAATTCGGCAACTTTCATTTCAAGTACTCAGTTATGAATTCATCAATTTCGGTAAGCTTGTTTATTGTAAGTACATCATTTTCTTTAGTTCAATGCAATTTTCTTTCAGTGTAATTTCAATTTATGTTCTCTTCTCATTTGGCATTGTTGATTCCTTGTTTTATACATCCTATTCCGGGACCCATAGGAAAGTAGTACCCCTAACTTCCTACTAATCGCCTGATCGTAAATATAGTGACCTTCTAGGCCTTGAGATCCCCGGTCTTAAATTTTCCCCTGCCTAGTTAGGTGCTTGGGGTCGTGTTCAAACGATCTCTGGACTTTAACAAGTCCTGGCACGCCCGCACACACGCATATCACGTGACGAGAGATTTTTAGCCGAACAGAATCCATTCCATAGGATGAGACCATATCATAATTTCAAAATTTGGACCAAATTTAAATATTTATGTCCAAAGTGTTCTTAATCATTTTTTTAATTAAACACTTTAATTTAATTTGGTCCAAATTAACTAGATTTAAAAATTAAACTCTTTAATTAAATTATTAGCGTTTCAAAATTTGGACACGTAAAGTAGGGATGGCAACGGGGCTGGGCGGGCGGGTTTTCACTCCATCTCCATCCCCGCTTATTAAATTACTCCCCATCCCCGCCCCGTACCCTGAGGGGAAATATAATTCTATTCCAGTTCCCGTTCCCATAGAGGCGGGGAATCCCCATCCCTGTCTCACTATTTCAATAATAAATTTAAAATATAATATATGCACTAAATGTGCTTTCGAGAGAGTTTGAATACATTACCTCTACTAAAAAGCTTGTATTTTAAGAGTCTAAACCACTAAATTGCATGTTGATTGTAATATACTTTTAAAATAAATAATTTTTCAACCACTTTTGATTGTAATATACTTTTAAAATAAATAATTTTTCAACGACTCCCTCAAATGAATCCACTTGAAAAATTTAGCATTAGATTAGATATTTTGAAAATGAACCATTGGATGAGATATTTCGCTTATATACATGATGCATGCCCAAAATCACATTGATCCAATGACTAATTTTTCAAAACAAAAATTATGAATTATAAACAAATGTAACAATTTTCGATAGTTTTTTGTAGTTCATCTCAAAAACATGATTTAAAAAAAAAATAATCATTTGATCAATGTGATTTTTTGTATATATGATGTATCATGTGTACGCAAATATAATTTAATCCAATCATTAGTTTATCAAAATACATATTCCATATTGGTTTTACAAACCATATGTCAAATTATGGATAAGGTGGTGTGTGTAGGATCAATAGTAGAATTTCATGTTTGCGAAAAATCATAGTAATTTAACGGTCAGTTTATGATAAATGTTTATGAAAAATTATAATATTTTAATTATTCAAAATGTCACAATTTTTATCAATATAGTTTTTTTTTTTTTTTTTTTAAATAACTGTTGGATCGTTTTGATTTTTGACGAGTATGTAATTCTGTAATTCATAAGAAGTGCATCTAATCTAACGTTTAGTTTTTCAAAATCTATTTTTCTTTTTCCCTACAGGATATAGACTATATAGGTCACCTTACACATAAACAACATAGTTGTGTAAAGTGCAATTTATAACAACATCGTTCTTATCATCCTGAACAGAGCTAGAGCTTGAATAATTGAAAAGAAAGATAGAGTTAACAAACTCAATATAATAAGGAAGACTTGACTTACTATATAGGAAATATATAACAATGATTAGAAAATGTTAGATTGTTAGTGAGATCACCGAAATGGGAGAAAATCAAGTAATCAATATTATTAAAAAATGGTTAAAAATGTTAAAATTGATGGGAGGAACATAAAAATTAGGAGATCATTAATAAGTTAAATTCTATTCTATGTTATATATAATAGAATATATAAAATATAATTTATTTATCATATAAAATTATATGTTTTAAATATAAAATTTATATAATTGGAGATGAAGGGCGGGGATAGGGAATTCCCGCGGGGTGGGGATAAATAGGCGGGGCGTGGCATTGTAAATCTATCACCGCCCCGTATCCCGATAGGGTAAATATTTTTAATCCCATCCCGTCCCATACCCTAAAATATTAAAAAAAAAAACCCAACGTGACAGATCATTGCCATCCCTACCATAAAGTTGATAATGGTACAAGAAAATATTGCCATGTCAGGGACATATCAATACCATTTCCTTTAAGAAATGAATGGCTGCCTGGCTGGCCTATTTATGGACCAACATGATAAAATTTTGTCCTTAATTGATAATTTTGAAACGAAACGAACTTAATTCAAAATACATGGAGCAAGAGTACTTTTAAACCAAAAAAACTAAAAAATAAAAAATGATTCGTTGGGTCAAATAGGTACGTACACTAAAATACGTTTTAATAACGGAAAAGATATATGAGAACCCAACTGTCTGTGCATGAGCAGGCAACAGCACCCGATCTTTACCAGGTTGTGTCTTTTGACTGCGAAATAAAATCATACCTCCATCATTCATTTAGTCACTCAAACCCTACCTGACAACCAAATTCAACCACATGGTCTGCTAAAAACTCACCAATTAATTAAGTTCGATCTTTGCAACTCGGTCTCTTTACATGTTTTGATATTTGCACCCTGGGGCTAGCTGCTAAAGGCTGCTGCATCCATGAGAGAGAGAGAGAGAAGCATTGGAATAGAATATTGGGGCCTCTTACTCTTTCCAAAATTTAATTAATTAAATTCTGTTTTGTTATATGTCCAATGAAATGGAAAGCAATTAATGAGGTTTGGTGTAGGTTCTGATTCAGCGATATGTCCATATCTCAACAATAGCTTTTACTGTAAACCCAAGTGTGCCTGTGCCACGCTTATAATTACTGTGCAATGTGCATAACTATATCCATTTTCTCCAACACCCACCCTATTCCTTTTGCCTTTCAAGCATATTTCCTCTGGTGGGTCATCACTAATATATATAGATATTTGTTGTAGGTATTTGGTTGTAGTGAAGAATGAGAATAGGCGGGGTCATAGTTGTGGTGTGTCTTTTGACATTTGCAAGTGTTGGGTCAGATGTGGTAGCAAGGAAGATGTTCGTCGATCCCATTTATGGTGGTGCAAAGACGAAGGAGATCAGCTCAATTGATGATGTCAAAAGGTGCAACTCGTCGGCCAAGAAACTCCATTTCATCAGCTGCAACTACTTTTCTAACTCTAAACATCACAACAACTCTTCTTCCGACGACAACAAACGAGTTGTTCCCACCGGTCCTAATCCCTTACACAACAGGAGGTAGAAACACAAAAGTCCTCACAGAATATATAGGGGAGGAACCCAAATTATGTTAATTAATTGCCTACTTCAATTGTTGTTCAATATATGCGCAGATTTTTTTGCTGAGGAAAGTAGTTAACTTCTGTATTTATTTAGGAAAATTCCATTTGTCCTCCATGCTCGGCCTTCTTAGTCCATTTGACGAATTTGGAACAAGTATTTCGATAAACCGACCGTTGGATATGATGCTCCACTTATACTTATCATGAATGCAAAAAGTTACATTGATCCAACTGTCGGTTTTTGTAATTTTGAAAAATATAGTAAACAATAATGAAAAAATTGTGAAAAAGTGTCACAATCTATCTTTTAAAAAACCAGCCTGATCAATGTGATTTTTTGCATTCATGATACATATAAGTAGATTATCAAATTCAACGATCGGTTTTTCAAAATAACTGTTCCAAGTTCTTCATATGCACGAGAGGATGAAAAGGAAGTATGTATATATACAATTGTCCGTTTATTTATTTTCTTCAAATCCCTTAAATTCTATTTTTCTTTGTTTCCATCACGTTCTGTCATGTTTATGTTTATGTTTTATTTTATTTTTTTAGTGGAAAGAAAATTAATTATATATATATATATATATATATATATATATATAAAATTTAAAATCGAAATGTACAATTTAATTAATTTCTACCGCCAACTAGATTAGCTCAAACGCAAGTACTGGTAGGTTTCTTAATCACTGTTATCATTGACTTACTTTTCGTGTTCGGGAGTCTATAATAAGGCACACATTATGCAATGTTTTATAAGGTGATATAAGTATGGTCAATCACTTAATAGATTTTTAAAAATAGACTGTTAGATTAGATATACTTTTTACGAAGTTCGATATGCTCGCCAAAAATCACAATGATTCATTAATCGGTTTCCATTTTAAAATATCACCAATTTTTTTCTAGTCAAATTAAAAAAAAAAAAAAAAACTAACAATTGGACTACTTTGATTTTGATGAGCATATACGGCATTGATGAGAAGTATATATTTATATTCCAAGGTCAGTTTTTTAAAATCTATTTTGTAATTTACTTTATGTAAGGTGCATCATACACTTCTGGTCTTACTTTACAATTATTTCAAAATTTAATTATAAAAAAAAAAAAAAAAAGGAAAAAAAGAAAAAGAAAAGGAAAAGTAGGCCTGCAGCATATATGACCTTTTGAATATATAAATTATAAAAGATCATATGATCTTCTGCAACTGTTTTCATCCTTTGTGAGTTGAGTTTAAATTCCATTGCCAAAAAGAACTGCCTCTGTATTGTTATTGTTGTGATTGGCTTTATTTATTATGCGGGTATATATGGTGGATGGAGAATACAAAAATGAAGAAATTAAAGCTGACAATTCAAAAAATGAAGGGAATTCGTGAAAAAAGAGAGAAGTCATGGGTTCTGGTGGGTAAGCGCACATAGCGTCATCGATGGGATTTGTTTCCTGATTCGAGTAAGCGGCATTGAATTTGCGGCAGAAGAGACTTCAATACTCCTCCTTTTCTAGAGAGAGACTTTAATGGTGCCAGTCCGCAGCACCTGTCAGCATACATTGAAGTCAAAAGTAACTTTCTTCAGAAGTTGCTTTGCTTTATTATTATATTAGGACAGACCGACTGAGACTTTTAATGAGGCACCTCGATCATTCTCTTGAAATGAGTTTTTTTTTTTTTTTTTTTGTTTAATCCTTCCGCTGTCTGGACATACGATCCAACACATATTAGCTCCAAATCCTTAAATTTATCGTTTGAGTTTGTTTTCATATATTATACTCAATTTATCACGTAGTCGTATAAAAAAGACCATCGGATTTATATCCTTGCGTGTGAGTAAATCTAATAAAACTTTTTTTTTTTTTTTTATGAAATTTAATGTGTAAAACATGTAAAAGATTTTCTATTTAATAATAAAAATGGCATTTTATCCTAATGTTACTGAGATTTCAATTAATTATAGAAATGAAACTCACATTGAAATAAATACAAAAAAATATTTTTATGACGAAAATGCCCTTTAATAACACATAATCACCATTTTGAAAAGAAATTTCTAAATTTGTTAATGCTCACCGATCTCTAATTTTTATACAATTACCAATTTTGTTCTTAATCATCAATTTATGAATAGTCAAATCACATTTAATAAGTAATGATAACCAATTAGAAAATATCAATAAAAAATAATTTTGGTTTGTTTAAAATATAGATTTTTTTTTTATTAAATGGTGATTCAGTATAAATTTGGTAATCTAATGAAGAATGGTGATAACACATATTTTTGGTGATTATATGTAAAATTTGGAAATTGGTAATTATGTGCTTTTTTGGGTATTATGTTTAATTTTAGTGATTGGTGATTGTCTAACAATTTGGTGATTATATGTGTTTTTGGTTATTACATATCCTGCATGCATTTAATGTTTGATGGGATAATGGGGAATATGATTTGATATGAAAAAGTTTTGAAATGACCTATATGAACGGAAATTGGTGATTTTAGAAAATATGGTGATTGGTGTTTTTGTATAAATTTGGTGATTCTTCGTATTATTGGAGATCGGTGATTATTCATATTTTTGGTATTATTTATAAAATTTGTGATTATGTGAAATTTTTCAAATGAAATTCAAAATTTTTTACCATTAAAAGGGCAAAAATGTCCATTTTCATGTACGGAGCTTCATTTCCGTAAATATTTCAATGTGAGCTTCATTTCTGTAATGAATTGAAACCTCAACAATATTGAGGTAAAATGCCCATAATAAAATGCATATATATCTCAAATTTTATATAATATTTTTAGAATAAAGAGAAATTTCATTTATAAAATCATCATAATGTTCGTAGAGGAGGCTTTCTCAATTATAAATAAACCAGGTTTAATGCACACTTGATATGTGTACAACACTCTCAGGGACGAAGTCATAAATTTAGTTCAAGGGAGGCAAATTTTAATTAGTCATTAGTACTTTATCCTAATTCAAAAAACATAAAACACTTTTTATTAAAAGGAATTATTTTATTGTGTTATTTTGAGGTGGAAATCTATGTGACCTATAAAAGAGCCGAAAAGGTGATTTCAAATGTTACTGTTCATGTTGTTCCGGTTTTGCGTTCAAATCGTGTGAAATTCCAATTGGGTTACTGTTGATTTCGTTTTTCACGCGAGGAGGCGAGAAAATGATTTGGGGTGATGCTGTTCATGTTGTCCAAAACGACAACATGAACACGTGTGTGGTGATTGTTGCTCTCCATTGGATCTTTTGGTGCTAGTCGACTTGTGTCTGTGTCATGTCCTCTCGTCAGATTTCTTCCATATTGTGATGGTCTCGTCTTTCTCTCTCGCTTTTTCTCTCTCTAGAAAACTGAAACTTGATCTAGGGTTTGTGAAGTATAAAAATTATGTTGGCTGAGGTAGATGATGGATTGT
The DNA here is from genome assembly GCA_017140935.1 of Hamamelis virginiana. Classification (NCBI taxonomy): domain Eukaryota; kingdom Viridiplantae; phylum Streptophyta; class Magnoliopsida; order Saxifragales; family Hamamelidaceae; genus Hamamelis; species Hamamelis virginiana. The sequence continues at coordinate 1,518,492 of JAESVK010000811.1, forward strand.
GTTTGGGATTGTACTTTATTTGGTTGATCTGTGAGGTGTTTTGCTCTTTGGTTTTGGGTATGTTTGCCGTTGGACTTTCAATTGTGGAATATATGGAATATGTTTGGTTTTGGCATGCAATCATGAATATTGAAAATAACTGGGGAAAAGAAAGTAGAAAAGAGAGAGAGAAAAAAAAAGGACAGGAAAAAAGAGAGCAAGAAAAGTAGGAAAAAAATATGCTTGAAAGAAGACGTCAAATTTTTTTGAGTTACCTTATTGAGATGTAAGTGATTTTTGAATGATTAACTTGTATTTCTTTCCATTCTTCTTTAGTAGTTGTCATTCCAAAATTGAACTTGTATTTCTTGATTGATCGGTGTTGTAAGCTTTGCTTTGACATAATAATTTAGATGCCATGAACGTTGAGAAGAATATTTGTGAGAGCTTTGTTAACACATTGTTGAATGTGAAGGGAAAATCAAAAGATAACGCTAAATCTCGTGGGGACTTAAAAGCACTGAAAATAAGGCACGACTTGCATGTGCCAGAGAATTCAAAGATGGTGCCACCAGTGCCTTACACATTGTCGAAGTTAGAGAAGAAACTTTTTTGTACTAGACTGTGAGATTTAAAACTACCTGATGATTATAGCTTTAATATTGGAAATTGTGTCTTAGTAGATGATTGCAAAATAGTAGGCCTCAAATCCCATGATTGTCACGTCCTTTTGCAGCAGTTATAGCCTATAGCATTAAGGGGGGCTTTACCAAAAAGGCCAAGGACTACAATATTTTGGTTGTGTGCATTTTTCCATGAAATATGCCAGATGGTGATTGATAGAAACAAACTGGAGGTGCTTGAAGAGGATATTTCAGAGACTTTGTGCATGCTTGAGAGGTTCTTCCCTCCATCATTTTTCGATATTATGGTTCACTTGTCAATCTACTTGGGACGAGAAGCACGTTTATGTGGACCAGTGCAATATCGTTGAATGTATCCATTCGAGAGGTGGTCTTCAATGTGCCTTCTATTTATTTATTTATTTATTATTTTATACTTAAATGTGTTTATAATATCACAATTAATGTTATATTGCCCTTTAGATATATGAAGGTACTTTAGGGGTATGTGTGATAACCTAGATTTTAAAAATCTTTATTTTATGTATTTTAAGTGGTGACATGGATTAAACTTATTATTCATTGGTATATATATATATATAAAAACTTTGAAATATTTACAAATGTGCCACTTGACTTTTTATAAAATAAAAACATTTTCCTTTCCTTCATTTCTTCATTTTCGGTTAAGCAAGGGAGAGAGGCTGAAAGAGAGTTTGCGAGAGGAGAGAGAGGGAGAGCATATCGGGAAGGTCACCGGAGTTCATCGCCGCCATAGCATCGCCGGTGAATGTAAGATTCAACTTCTTTTCGTTCATTTCTCTTCTTCTTTTTATTTTCTTTTGTATTTCGTTTCATGGGTTTTGGGAGTTGGATTTTTAGGAGTTTTGGTATGTGGTTTTTGGGGAAATGTCGATGCTTATTTGTGTGCCATGTTGGCGTGGATTTGAGAGTTTATTGGTGTATTTTGGTGTAGAGTTGTTTGGTTTAGAAGAAAATGGGTTGTTGAGCTTTGGGGTTTTTTAGAGTGAAAGGTTTGATCTTTGGGGGTTTTGTTGGTTGTAGCTTATCTTGAAAGGTTAGTTATGTGTAGATTAGTTGTGTTCGGGGTGTTTGTTGGGGTTTTGTAACCAGTTTTGAAGTTATACCTTATTTTGGGTTTATGTGGGTTTTATACCTAAAACTTTGTGGTTTTTCATATTCTCACCGTTGGATCTTGAGATTTTTGGCGAATTCAAAGTTGTTCAAGCTTATTTTGGGTTGATCTAAGTTTTAAACAGTTAGATCTTGATTTGGTGAAGTTTTGATAAGTTTTTGGAAAAATGGGTTTGAAGCTGCTCGTTGCTGGCGATTCTGGAAGTGCTCTATCAATAGAGGTGGTAACCTCTATTGATAGAGCTACTCCCCGGGGCTGTAGGTTGAAAGGTTGAGGCGTGTTTCTATTGATAGGTGTGGTGATGGCCTATCAATAGACCTCTTTATCGATAGAGGGTCTATCGATAGACAATCTCCTATCGATAGAGGGTTGAGGCTTATCGATGGTTCTCTCGATAGAAGGCCTAAGCCTATCAATAGTCTCTTTTTTTCCTCCCCTTTTTTGTCTTTTTTCTTATTTACTTTAACCTTCTTCCCCTGGGTTTGTTTTTAAGAATTTTGAGAGTAAGGCTGGAGTTTTAGGAAGCGAATTGTATTGCTTTTGATATTGTGAATCTTTTATGCTTTATTGTGATTCCATGCTTGCATTATATGTTGTTTCCAATTTGGAAGGTTCTTTGGAGAACCACTTGCATTGGGTGCATTGAGCATTGATTTGGGAGGCTCGTGAAGCAGTAAAAAGGGTTGGCTAACACTGTGGTATGGAGGTAGGAATACGTAACCTTGTACTATTAATGATGATGCATTATTTTAGAATATTTTACAAATGATTTTACATATATGTCTTTTAAACTATATTTCTTGTCATATTGAGAAATAAATACATAGGATACACTGCTTTATGAATTATTAAAATGTGTGGCACGTTTATGAAATAAAATCAAGGCTTGATGTTGAAAGGTTTCCAAAGTACATTTATAACTCTTGACGAACTATTTGACATTGGTTATGACCTATTTATAAACTGGATGTGAACTATTTATAAACTGGGGAATAAACTCATTTCTACCTGTTTTATAGAAATATCAAAAAGGGCATATAATGATTATTTATACAAAAATGCTTGGAATAATTGGTTTTACACTCATATGCCAAATTTTCAGAAGCATTTGATGAGAATGACACTTTGACAAGTTATTCCCAGTTTTGATTTGAAGTATTTACTATTTTATACACCTTTGGTGACTCGGGAATTGTTTTGAACATGGAATATAAAGTGCCTTGTGAATGGTTTATTATGAATTGAGATGGCATATGAAATGGCAGTCTAGACTTGTTTTTGAACAATATTTGTTTATGAAATGATTATTGGAAAGATATATGCCTTATCCAATGATTTATACATATTTGGAAATATAATATGATGTGGGCGAAATATATTGGTATATTTGGCTCGATTTGTATCGTAGTGGGTTTATAGGGCCCATGGTCTTGGGTATAGCCTTAGAGCAGACCCGAAGGAATAGCCCCGTAAGTGGCTTAGCAGTTGATCGTGCAAGGCAACTAGCTAGATTACCCTCAGAGGAAGAACCCCATAATGGTTATATTTTAGCGTGGCTGAGCTAAGGGCTTGTTAGCCTGAATGCAGCGACACTATTATACATTCGCGAGCCAGTGATGAATTATTGTTATGGAAATGGATTGATGAGATAGCAATGACAGATGTGACATGTTATTGAATTAAATATTGTTTTCACAGTAAGTCCACACATGATTTGAATTATATCTTTATACTGTTTTATAACTATTAAGGAGATTTGGATAAACCTTGCTAGTTACATATTTCATGTATCCATGTATTATTGTTAATTGGTAAAGGTTACATTATTCCTACTGAGCGATTCGAGGCTCATTCCTGCGTTTCATGCAGCAAATTTTGCAGGTCCGGAGTTTGCATTGGTGGTTGGTACAGCCTCGTAGTTGGAGACTGTTGACCAAACACTTGATAGTTCTGCATTTGTTGCATCTGAGTTATAATCATATGTATATGTATATTTATATCTATTGAAACCTGAGGGTTTAAGATGTATTGTTGCATTGCATATCTTGCCAGGGAAGTTGGCATTATTATTATGATTTGATTTATTGTTTAATATATATAAGGCGTTTTGGGACATAGTGTTTGTACATGACATATCATATTGTTATATATATATATATATATTCTTTGTCTCTCGTAAGGAAATATGAATGAGCAGGACAAGTTGTACCTCCAACTTGACACGTGTAGACCTATCTGGAAGAGTCAGTACGGATGTTAGGTTGGGGCGTTACAGTATGTTAGGAACCTAGCACGACCTCAAGGATGCATAGCTGAGTGTTATCTAGTTGAAAAGTGCATGCAGTTTTGTAGTGGATACATTATGCATGATGATATGTTACAAATTGCCCACTTTTCATAATCATGTATTATTGTACACTTGTCTTACATGGTTAATTTCTTTTTTAGAATGCACGTAGAAGAGCTCAAGTACACAAACAAGTGTTTGTTAAGGAATGAACCCTTGCTACAAAAGTTACACAATGAGAACTTCTGCAAATGGTTAGCAAAGAAGGTTCAGTCGAGTGGGGTAGTATAGTGTCGAGTACGTTGCATTGGCTAGCAATAGGTCCTAGGAAGTATGTAATGTCGTATTCAGGCTATATAATCAATGGACATTGATTTCATAAAAAAGATGTTGAGAAGTCGACGAATAACAGTGGAGTTTCCATTGATGCAGAAACTGTGTGTCGATCTAGTGCGAAGGACACTATACAAGTGGTTCAAAAACATCTCTTACTATGGGGTTATAGAAGACATTATCCTGTTAAACTACTACAAATTCCAAGCTAGTCCCTAAATTCAAATGTGCATGGTCCAACATTGTGCTATTCTAATATATTTTATTTTCCATTTTGGTTGATTGAAAGGTTTTGACAATAGTTCATTTCAAATATAACACAATGTCTTCTAGGGAGGTAATTATAGAAGTTAGCTTATTGTTTTTCAATTATTATAGTGCTAAAATTGCTAAAATTACTCTAACATTCTCTTATTGTTTTACATGTTATACATAGAACTCTAAACAGGGCAAAAAGAAATCAAAGCGTCAATAGGCTGTAGTAATGACGGCCATTATGGAAGAAAAGAGAGGTAACTGTGGAATTCGACTAAGATAGCCAAAAGAGGAAAGGGAATCTACTCCCTCTCAAAGTACAGAGTGCGAAAAAAAAAAGGAAAAAAAGAAAAGGAAAAACAAAGGTGGGCAGAAGACCCTTTAAGTTGAAATCCGATGTTTCACAAAAGGAACTGACTACAAATGAAAGATACGATCCAGTTGGTCCAAATTCAAGTCAATATGCCACTGCAATAGGGATTTTGGTGTGGGAGCATGTGCTAGCAAGCTATAAAAGTTGGCGCAAAGTTCCCCAAGAGTTGAAGGATAACGTTTGAGAATTAGTGAAGGTATTATTTGCTTATATATATATATATATATTTCGTAGACCACATTTTGATGATCAACAAACATTTCTTTAATCACTAACAAGTAGTTAAGTGTTTTTGTCTCCATAGAATCAAAGACATACCTTGTTGGAGCTTATCAACATATCCCAAGCATTTCAAATGTGTAAATGTTCAAATCAATGGATTTTGGAGATCATGAAGAGCAACTTGAAGTCAAGTCCTTGAAGATCTTTTTGAAGCCAAGTTGTTTTAGGAATCATTTGTAAGGCATTTTAATTGGTTAACCTTGCATAGCTCAAAAGACAAAATGTTTTGTTCATATTGCGTTAGCATACATATGTTTGAAACCTTGCAAAACATTTTGAAACTAAGTCAAAAATGCTTTTGAATTCTTAGTTAACTAGCTTACATGATGATGGTTGATTTAGACTTAAGAATATCAGAAAATTGGCTCAAGAACATGCCTAGTCGACTAACCCCTCTAGTCTAGTCGACTAAACATGATCCAGTAGCCAAGACTTTGAAAAATCTTAGTCTAGTCGACTAAACATCTAAGATAGTCAACTAACTTGTCTTCTAGTCGACTAACTCCTTTGTCCAGTCGACTAAAAGCACGGCAGTAGCCAAAGTTTTGAAATGCAACAAAGATAGTCAACTAAACCTCTTTGTCCAGTCGACTAATCGTGCCCGGAAGGTTTTTCCTAAGAAAATTTACAAGGCTAGTCGACTAATCGTGCCCGGGAAACTTAAAAGCTTTGAATTTTTAGTTGTTAGTCGATTAACTCTATGGTCTAGTCAACTAACTCTTTTCCAAATACAAAACAGCTCTTTCCCTTTTTAGCAAATGAAGCATTTAATGAACCTCTACTGCTCCCCTCTCTTCTAATCAGACTTAAGGGATTTCAAACGGCCATTTGAGACTTATTTCATTAAAAATATAGGTATTGCTCTCATTTATGGCTATCAATCCAATATCATTAAGAGCATTCATTGTGAGCATTTATCATTCAAAGCTTTCTCTAACAAATCCTTTGAGCAATTCTAATTAATCATTTTAGAAGCTATTAGTTGAGTTGTACTTCTATAAATCAGCTTGTTGAAGCATTTATTGTACATAAACAAATCTGATTGTATATCTTGTAAGCTAAGGGTTGGGTTATAACCCTTGTGGAGCTTGGATTTTGTTGGTCAAAATCAAGCTTAAGTGAGATTGAATGCTCTGGTGGTACCATTGGTGCTTATCTTCCGCCGTTAATGAAGATTGTTGGTGCTAATCTTCTGCCGTGAAAAAAGATTGTTGGTTGTAAAGGTTTCTCCACCTTGAAGGAGTAATCCATAGTAGATTGAGGAATCCTTGGGCTTGGTGCTTAAGGCGTGGGTGTAGAGTCCGAACCACGTTAAAATCATTGTGTTTGATTTCTCTAACTCTATCTCTCATTTCCAATTAATTGTTTATATATTTGCGCTTCTGCTGAAATTAATTGGACCATATTTTTAATTTGATAATATTTGGTTAAAGTTTGCCAAAACCCTATTCACCTCCCTCTAGTGTTATATAACTTGGGACAACATATATATATATGTGTGTGTGAAAGTTTAACTAATAATATAATTGGTCACAATTGCAGCAAAAATACAAAGTTACTCCAAATGACTAAGTATTGAGTTTGCAAAGGATGGGCAAGCTGCGAAGGGACAACAAATGCAGATTGACATCCAAAATAAAACAATTCTATGAACATGAAGAAGACATCGATGGTGAGGAGAGGGACATAAATGATTTGAAGCCCTATTATATGGATGAGAAGGACTGGGAGTCTTTTTTTAGCCAACGAGAGTCCTAAGAATTTAAAGTAAGTAATTTGTTTCCCATAAGAAAAGAAAAAAATTAATCAAATCATAGTTTTAATACTGTTTGAACTTTTATTCTTTTCAATGTTATTTTATAGGAACAAAGTTTAAAATTCCAAGAGATTCGAAAAAAAAAAAAACATACGTTCGTTCATCGCACTTCTCGTAAGGGATTTGCTCGATTAGAGTATGAACTGGTAATAATTACTAGTTTCCCATAAGATATACATATGATACACATTGTGCTACTATACTCCTAATTGGTTACTCTATAACAAAAATTATTTTTCTTATAGAAAAATAAACCTGAGGATCGTTAAAAGATAACAAGAGTTGATGTATGGACTCATGGATATACAAAAGCGGGAAAGATGGATAATCCCGCAGTAGTGGATGCCATTGTAAATTGTTTTTTGCTTTTTTGCTTTTTTTCCATATGAAATATGTAGTGTAACTACGTATTAATAATATGCATTGCTGCGACAAATGGAAGAGTATGCACAGACAACTGAAGGTCAAGCCCAAACAGGCATACATGACGATGCCCTCGTGCATGTATTTGGTCATAAGCGTCCAAGACGAGTATGAGGGCTTGGACTTGGGACTACACCATCTATGGTGTATGCTTCCATTGGAGCAAGTAGAGGTAATAAGGAAATAATGGATGAATTGAAGGATCTTAGGCAACAGGTCAGTGGTATGTCTGAGCTACGTAATGAAGTGAAAGAGTTGCATGCAATGATGGCAGTTATGGTTTCTCAGAGAATGCAGTCAAGTGGGGTAAGTGGACAACATAGTTTTCATTTATGTCTTCTTATACACAATTTCTTTATGTGTTTCTTACATATTGTCTCTAAATTTGTATGGCCAAACACAAGAAAGTTTATCTTTAGTTGGTAATTTTGTAAAAACCATATTTTCATATAGTTGCATTGTTGTATGACTTATCTTAGTATTTTCTATATAATTTTGTTAATTTACTATATGGTAGTCGCAGCAGAGTGGGACAGGAACACGAGGTAACAAAAATTTAGAAAATGCTAAGTGCACATTGTTAAGCTAGATGGAGGATGGAGCAGAGGTTACAGAGGGTACCATTACCTCTACAGATCCAAGAAGTTTAGTTCACCACTTGCCCTTTGGACGCGATTGCTATAAAGTTTGGATGAATAGAGTGATCATTCTCAATGTGCCTTTGTTTTGTCCAACGTTCGACCTGTATACACTAGACGATGCATTTGGAAGTACAGTAGCCTGGCCAATTAATTACATTCGAGTTGAAGGTTGACATCCATTGCAGGTAATAGTTGCTAATGTAGAAACATTTTATTTCTAAGCTTGAGGTATATTTTTAGCTAGGTAGATAGGTTTTTTTTTTTTTCATACATGGGAGGCGTAGGATGCGTCATTTGAATATAGTGTTGAAATACTGAGAGTATAGAAGTGCTATAAAATTCTTATATTGTCAGGTAAAATTCTTGAATGTTGCAAAAACAGACGAAACTCTGCCGGATTTTTATCTCAAAAGACAAAAATATATTATTTTATATTTACGATGGTTCATGTGATTGTTGGTTGTTGATTATTGGGAGTAGTAGGATGTACTAGGATGCGTCATTTGAATATAGTTTTGAAATACTGTGATTGTAGAAGTGTTATAAAATTTTTATATTGTCAGGTGAAATTCTGGAATATTGCAAAAATAGATGGAACTCTGCTAGATTTTTGTCTCAAAAGGGAAACAATATATTATTTTATATTTTGGATGGTTCATGTGATTATTGGTTGCTGATTATTGGGAGTGGTAGGAAGTGTCATTTGATTCTAGTGATGAGATACTATCAATATAAAAGTGTTGAAAATATAGAGTTACTATGATTTGTAAAATATGTGTATTAATTTTTAGTTGATAATAATTTTTTTGTAACAATTATGTTATTTTCATAGTTCGAAAATTATCAAATTGGAGCTACAAGAAATGAAGGATGGATGAAGTTATTATTATTATTAGTTTTGAATGGAAGAATTTAACAATACAAGCTCAAGAGAATAGAACATATGATGGAATGCAACTTACTACTCATTTTGATACTTTCACATATACATGGAGTTCATATGTGCTCATCACCAAAATACAACTTCTCACCGGTCATATTTTGGTTATGAATATGAATCCATATGGTTTCAAAAGAAAAGAGAGTAGAAGAAGCCACATTCCATTAACATTGAAGCATTTGAGTCAAGAAACCACATTTACCTAAGGCTTTGGAGAGGAACTTCACCATAGAACCCTCCTTGGGTGCTTAGCTAGCCATAAGGAAGAAGAAAAACACCAAACACAACAATAAAAGCTGAAAAGGAGTAAATGCTTTGTAATAAATGAACCAAAAGAAGTGTAACTTACAACCTTGAGATTAAAATGGAAAACAACAACCTAAACTAGGGATTACAAGGTAAGAACAACAATATTAACCAACAAACTAAGCTACTCTAAGTAAGAAATGCAAGAACCCTAGAAAAACTAAGAGAAAACCTTAAAAACTAAGCTAACCCTAGAAAAACTAAGCTAAGAGCAAGAGAGTGTTCTTCTACCAGCTGAAAATACACATTAAATACCCCCCCAAAAGGGTATCAAACATGGGGACCAAAGGATAAGAGTGCCCTTGCATTTGGAATGAATTACATTTGACCCGGAGGTTTTCCCGCACAAGGGTACCGGTACCCCTCCTAGGAGGGACCGGTACCTTTCTCCACTGCACAATGGGTACCGGTACCCATTGGAGGGGTACCGGTACCTCCTTTGCTGAAAAGCCAAAAATGCCTTATTTTGCACACCAAGCCTTCTCGCTTCACCTTTGCTTGTCCCGGATGATCATATGAACTTGAAGGACCGCTCCCAAGGTGCTCGGTCCTCCATTGCACTGGAATGGGGCGAGTGACTTGCTTGGGGAAGGCCTTGACGGAGAATGCTCCATAGATGCATAACAATGGGAATGAAAATGCACTTGCTAGCCTTGATCGCCGGATGAAAACTCTCGGGATTCATCGAACACCTTCATAAGATGGGTTTAGCGCCATGCAACCTGCAAGTGCTCAAAAACAATGAAAGAATCAAATGCACCAGAATCAAGTCAAACTAGGGTTAAAGAACAGGTAAAATGTACAAAAAGACGAATAAAAATGGGAGAATTTATGTGCTAAACACATAGAATGTGAAGAATTTATTTTAATGGAATATGCATTTTCTATCTATTCAAATCATGTCAATCTATTCAAATCATGTCAGAATTATACTCTAAATGATGCATACAAATGGTATCTCAAGCTAAAAAAAAAAAAACATAAAAGTTCTTTTGCAGTGTTTCTGAAACGCCATGGAAAAGTTAATATGTGGCAATTTTAAATAGACTTAAATAGTCGTATTAACAGCATTTTATTAAAAACGCCGTGAAAGGTACTTTTAGCGGCATTTTAGTGGAAAGTACTTTTAACGGCTTTTCTAAAACGTCGTGGAAGGTAGTATTAACGGCATTTCTAAAAACGCCGCCTATAACCAAAGGCCTTTTATGGCGCTATAGCAGACAGTGTATTGTTCGGCATTTTTAAAACGCTGCGGAAAGCTATTTACGGCATTTTAAAAATGCTGCGAAAGGCCTTTTTTGTTGTAGTTATACTAGGATACTACGAATGCGTAGGATATCATTAAGCACATGTTTTGCTAAAATTTCAAGTTTATGCTTTAAAAAACTACCAACTAATTGCTTTTAATACTTTTCTAATGTTCAAATAGAACGACGGAATACAGAAATTGATGATCAAATAAAATTCATAAGAAATTGCAAACGAAGCCATCTATTTGCTGAAGAATTAGTTTCTTTCAAACACACAAGACATAATATCAGAGGAAAACAAAACAAACTACCATTGGAACAGGTTTTCTTGAGGATGCTCTCTTCGAATTCGAACATACCAACATTGATATTCACCACTTATATGATGGTAACGTCTATTTTGTGAACTTTATCTGCGTTTCTCGATTCAAGCTAGTCTCTTTCATTATACTATATTTTACTGTCTCAGTTTTTGTTGAAGACAATTAACAAGTGGATGTTCAGTAGTTCAACACATCTATAGGAACCATTCTTCATCCAGAGGATGGTAATCTCCTTAATGTACCCCTTCAATGGAATCCATTGACGGGTCACAACCACACTTCCCTACAAAGCGAAACTTCACCAAATAACTATTGTGTCCCCAAAACAACCTATAGTAGATTCCAACAAGTAACTCAAATTGGAATCACTTCAAGTTTTCATTCTCTTGTCGGGTAGTTTTCAACCACCCGCCATAGTTTTGTGCTATATTTGTGTTTAAATTAGGTTTTTAAATTCGGCTTGTGTTTAAATCCAGAAGTAGTCGCTGATGCATGCGCTATAGTATTAATGACTAGGTGCAAAACTCAAGTCAGTATATGCTACAGTATTCAGTAAGCTCAACCAAATCAATGCCTTGTCAAAAATTGAACTTCTTTATAGCCCCTTTTTCTTCAATTTCCCGTTTTAGGTATTTTTCTATTAATGATATTAGGAGGCTGGTTTTTGTCTTATCAATTCTCCTTTTCATTTGTACCGTGCTACTTGGGAGGAAACTATCTTATTACTAATGTTAATGCAACTCAAGAATGTTTTAAGTAAAAAGGAAGTTTGTGAGTCAAACTAAAAAAAAGTTTTAAGTAAAGAGAAAGACATACTAAGGAAACATATATGTTTAAAGTTTGATTACAAGGAAGAGACTGTTATTATTGTTCTATTCAATGTAACTTATTGTTCTATTCCTATTAGCACATGCATTTATTACTTTCTAAATGGAACCTTCTATCTATGCATATATGTTGTGCATGAATAGGCCTTAAATATATACAATTTTTTTATAATCTAGTATATCTTCACCAAATCATGACAACCCAACACATGCTTTAGTAGTAGAACATCATGGCCGATGACAATTAGAAGAAAATCATGCTTGGTTGACCATATCACAAAATTTCAGGAGAGAATCGTGTCTGATTGTATTCTTACCTTTTGAATTGTAGTTACCTTTGTGTATATATGTGTCTGTGTAGTTTAGACTCATAGGAAATAAACAACCATTATATCCTAATCACATATGTCTTGATAGTTTGAAGTACATATTGCAGAAGTAATGTGACTTGTGAGGTTTAAACTAGAGTCCCATAATTCCAAAGAGGAGCAATTTTTTTATGAACATATCCAAAATCAACGCCATTTATACAACCAAAATCAATGCCAAACATAAGATCCAACATGGATCGACAAGATCCCACAATCAAACACACAAATGTGGAATTAAAACTCCAACATCTCAACCTAAAACCATAAACATCAAACCTATGTTCGACTCAAAACACATAAACACATAACAACAAACCCTCATCAAAACAAACACTAAAAGGGACAAAGGGTGAACAACCCTACATCAAAACAAGACCCCAACCATGGCTCAACCAACCTCACCAACACAATACAAAACCCTAACCATAACACCACTCACCATATAAGAAATAGAGAAAATGAAGAGGGAAAAAAACAAGACGAGGTAGAAGCTTACCTCCACAGGACGGTGGACGTCAGAAGCTGAAAAACCTAATCCCTACTAGATCACACGATTTTCAACACTTTTAA
>JAESVK010000811.1:1636582-1658541 GCA_017140935.1 Hamamelis virginiana
AATTATGCACACTGCAATTAGCCACAACATGTATTTAGCTATGCATGTTAATTTACACTGACAATTATGCACACTGCAATTTCGATATGTACTTCATGAAAACAAAATTCATTGACACTTAAATGAGCTTACACTCATTTGGTCCATACTGTTGACATTCAAAAATCTCACATTACCATTCATTTTAGAGTACGTATAGGGCCACTTCAAATATATTTATTATCCCCAACGAATTCCACAGTATAATATACATTTGGGACCACTTCAGCCTTGATCTCATCCAAAGTAAACAAATTAAACAGTAAAATAAACACCACCAACAAGCATGACATAAAAAACTAACTTCAAATGTCAGCTATCACTTTCATTTGGGACCACATCAACCCTATAAATAATGAAAAAACCACATATCTAAACCCAGCCAGGGTTTGTAGAGAAAGAAATTAAATCAAACCCTTGCCTTTTCACTTTCGTGAAACCAAACCCTTTTAACTCAGTGCGCTTTCCAAATCTCGATCCACCGTAAGCTACTTCAAAGTAAGCCCCTGAAGAAGAAAGATTAAGTTAGTGTTCAATGAGATCGAGATAGCGGGCTGATGAGAGATTATTCCCACTCAATAGATCGAGTTTTCTATTTTGAAAAAGGGGTTTTTATCTCTTTGAACATTATTAGTCTTGCTTACCCCTTTTTTCAATTCGCTCGAGGTTGCCGGAGTGAATAGAGCCGACGCCTGCGCCGTCGAGGGAGGAACCCGTTCCCCTTCGCCGTCGGTGGAGATGGCCGGAGATGGCTAGAGATTCAGTGTACCGGCGAACGGGATTCACGATTTTGGGGATTTAGGGCAAGAAGACACCCCGCGCGAAATTTTTGGAATTTGGGAATTTTTTTCCTAAACACATTTGGGTCATTTACTTACCCACCAACCCGACCCACTTTCCTAGTTTTTGTGCCCGATTGTTCATTGAAATTAAAAAGGGTATATTTGTAATCTTCTCACATTTTTAAACGCCGTAAGGCCCTTCGCGATAGTTTGAAAGTACAGGGGGCTGATTGTTCACTTTTAAAGTGCAAGGGTGCAAAGTGTTTTTGGGCTAAAGTACAGGGGTGCAAAGTGTATTTTCCCCTATAATTAAATATATACGACAAGTAATACCTTCTAATTAATATAAAATGAAATAGATATGTGATCAGTCCAAACAAAGGAGGTTATTTCCTTGTTCGTAATCAATATTTAAATTTATAAAATACTCGTGCTTCAAACCTCAATTTGTTAGAAAAGTAATTAGTGCACGGGTGTCGAACACAGGGACTAATGGCTGAGTTATGAGAAGTTGTTCTGAATCTGATTTTAGTTACCAAACGATTTCTTGATTTTGAAGAATTAGTTGTTTGTTTAAACTAAAGAGCATGAAAATATGATTAAATCAAATTAAAGGAAAACCCCAGGTTTCGAATCCACTTTGGTTAGGGAATTATTATGCAAATGATTAACGCAAAGGTTTCGCAATCGTTTATGATCGGTGATGATCTAAACTACAAGAATAAATCATCGAAAATATATTACGCTTGTGTTCATATAGTAAACTCATCCAAATAAGGCATAACCTGTCAAGCAAGGCATGCACAGGTTATCCTAATTAGGTATGAACCAACTAATGAATACTAACGTATTCAATCAATACTATTGCACAACCAATATGAATATAATCACAGAAAACATTCATATTAAAAGATAAAAGATTCATTAAAGAGCGGATTGCATAGAATGGCAATCTCTCAAAGTTGTACAATTATCATAATCTATTACAAAACCTTAAACCCTAATCATCACATAATCAAACCACTAACCAAGCTTCATCTACACCCAAGGAGAAGAGTTTAGCCGCTCATGATCGGGGCTGAATCACCGGAGGTCTTCGTTCCTTCCATGTGCAGCCAATATCTCCGTTGAATGGTATGGGAGAGATGAAAGAGATGAAAGCAAATATCCCAGAGGCTCCTGTTGAATCTGGGATGAATTGGATACCTATTCAGGCCTCCAAAAGTGTTTTAAATAGTGTACCAGCCTTTTCTCCCGAGCTCTGCCGAATTTTCCCAAATCCCCACTTACTAAAAATGAATTCTAATTACTTTAGGAAACTGCCCGGCTCATACCTATCGATAGGCCTAGAGCCCTATCGATAGCCCTATCGATAGGCCTATCGATAGGCCTAGAGCCCTATCGATAGGTAATGTGTGCGGCTGCTAGAAAACTGCATAATCTTCAATCCTGAGAGCTTCCCTATCGATAGGGAAGGTGGCCTATCAATAGGCTTGAGCATATTTCTGCATTTTATCCTTGAATTAGCTGCTTTTCGCACTCGGCGTTCATCCTGGCATGTTACATTTGCTCCAATTCATTCATGTGCTCTTTTTGGGTCGTTGAACTTGGTTTTTCTGACGGAAATTAACCTACACAAGACAAAAACATACATAAGACTAAAAACCAACCAAATCAAAGTACTTACAGTGTAAAACTCCCGATGTTAGCCTCGAATGCTTTATAACAAAGCTTGATTGTGGAACAATCAATATGCTCTTTAGAATTGGTTTTAGGGCATATCTCTAACAAATCCGGGTTATAAATGTTTCTAGCCCACTTCCCCATTTCTTGAATTCATAGGCCATGACCCCATTACTGTAGACATAGGTCACTTCTCTTTTAACTGTTCCATTTATCAGCCACTTACATTCTCAGCCCATTAACTATAACTCCATCTTAAATCTCCATGCACCACTTGTCAGCTCCAGAAAATTCCATTAATTTACCATGTGGCATCACTATATTAAATCCCCTTTCTACACACGTGGCATTTCAGCTTTTAACCCTCACAATGCCCACGTGGCATTATTTTATGGTAAACACTAGTCATGCATGCTAAAACAGAAAATAAAACATATTCCTATCATGCTATAATAAACCCTAATCATGCATATTATTCAAGACATTAAATAATAAATCATATCATGCTTTCTAACATGCTATCATGCAATCACATGCTTACTAACATGAAATAACCCTAACATGCATACTAATCACATAAAATAATAAACCCTATCATGCACTACCATGCAAACTCTAATATGCATACTACATGCAAACTCTAACTTGCATTCTATTATGTTACCCCTAATTATAACTATCTTTCAAGAACTTAAAAATAAGAAAGAGACGCTAGTATGCTACTAGAAGAAAATATTATACTTCTACTTAAATATAAGAAAGGTGGAAGAAGAGAAATTAAAAGACACTAAAAGGAAATCCTACCATGCTTCTAATAATTAAAATAGATGAAGAGAAAAAGAAACTTACCTTTCAAAGTTGCTGGAATTCTTCCTTTAGCTTCCTCAAACAAGCCTCCAAAAATTCTCCAGAATTTTTCTCTCCTAAAACCCTAAGCTAATGGTCCTATTTTTAGATTTTTGGCTCAAGCATGAATGACCAATATTAAATTTAATCCTAATTATCATAGGACTCACATTGAGTCTTCCAACGGTTCTAGTAAATAGATTAGGTCAAACAAAGTGAAAAAACTCGAAGAAAAGACTCCACAATCACTAGAACTCGGAATTGTATCAAATCTGGGAAACCCAGAAAGTGACCGTCTAGGGCTTGAACGGCCAACCATCCACCCTTGGACTGCTAGCCATCCAGCCTAGGATGGCCATCAGTTTACTTTGCTCAGAAATCCCCAATTTCCGGGATTCCGAGTTATTTTGAGACTTCTCAACTTGTTTTGAGTGTATCTTCTTCATTTTAAGTCCAATTTAATGATTGAAAACCCAAAAAGTTCAGGACTGAATCCTCGATGTTTTTAAAACGTTTTGGGTTAAAAAATCATTGATCAATGTCAATGGGTTAACTTAACTTTATGTTTTTAAATGGCTCATGAGCCATCTCAACTCAAATTAGGGTTTTAAAATTGATTAACCAATTGGCTTCAAATCGAAAATGTCACTTCATGAAACATGTTTTGAAAATTGTTTTGAAAATATTTCAAAGTTTTGAAAACATTAATTTTAGAAAAATGGGTCGATCATGGTCAAATCAGGTCAAAACCCTAAAAATGGTCAATTGACCACTATGAACTATTATGAGCCAAATCACACTCGAACCATATCATGCTTGAACCAATCATCTATCTATACTCTAAATATCTAAACAAATCCAATGAAATAAATCGGGACAAATTCGGAGTTCATTCGGAAATTATACGAGAAAAATGACAATTCTACCATTGAAGTCGCAAAAGTTCTTATTACCTATCGAGCTTCGATCAGAATGACATGAAATTTGACATGGACATTCCTAGACTCTCTAAATACCTATTTTAAAAAGAATCACTCAGTTCCGACTCAAAAACCTTCATGCGATAATAACATCTATCTATTTAAGGAAAAAATGGTAATTTGGAAAACTAAGGTTTTGAAGCCTATTCTCCAAAACTGCTAAGTCATTCTCGACCAATATGTAATGAAATAATGAGTTACATTCTATAAGTAAAAAATGGGGTGTCTGCACAACTTTAATTATATATGCATTCATATTTTCACAGATGACAAATCCAATTGAAAGTAAAATACTCACAAAATTCTTAAATTTTATAATTAAGTTTTGGTGTTTAAAGCTTATAATTTTTTGCCATGACACGATGAAAAGCAAGAACCAGTCTGGTGTGCAAATGTGAGTTTTGACAAAGTGGGCTTGTGGTCCCTCGAAGTCAACTTTTATTCTCTTTTATTCTGATTTGCTTCCACCAACATAATTCTCTTTTTCACGGAATCTACCCACACATTTAGCTATATTTGCGGAAGCACTACTACAGAAAAGCCCAAAGAAGACGGTAAGTAGAAGACGGTTTTCAAAACCGACTTCAAAAGATATCAAAGAAGACGTTTTTTATTGACCGTATTTTTTTATGGCTTTTAAGACGGCTTTATTTTAACCGTCTTTGATGACCATATTATTCAAGACAGATTTGCTGCGAGTGTCTTCTTAGGAGAAATCAAAAATGCAATTTTGCAACTTAAAATATATCAAACTCTCTATTACACAGTATTACTTGGCGCGTCTGATTTTGGGTTCCCTCCAAAACCTCTGATCTCTCTCGAAAGCCCTTACTCCCCTCATCGGCATCCATCAAATTCCTCGGTCCCCTCGTCGGATCATCACCCTCGTCCCCTCGTCGGCTCATAGCAGTGACTAACAAATGGGTCATCTTCTATCCTGCCAAATCTCGCCGGCCCTCCGACTTCAAATCCAAATCATCACAAACTCAAACCCTAACCCTAATCAGCAGTGCCCATTTTGCATTGGTCACAAACACGAGTGTGCACCTGAGATATTTCGTGTCCTGCCAGATTCGACATCCAATTAGACCATCAGGGTCATCGAGAACCTTTACCCTGCTCTCAACTGAGATCTTGACAAAAATGCTTGCTCGCTCGCTCTATATATTCGCGGGTTGCAATCTGCACACTCCAATTACAAGCATTTCTGTCTAGCATCGAAAAGAGCTTAGAATTTCTCAAAAACATCATCAATGGCAACAGGGTAAGATTTCAAAATTATCATCGATCGTTCAATCAATTTTCTTATTGGGTTCTGATTTTGGAGTTTCTCTGAATTTATTTTTATTTCATCTTTCTCTGTTTACGTTTTCATTTACTTATTTTTTTTTTTTGCCCTTTTTAGAAGAGTGCAGGAGGTTCTTCCCCCATATTTGAATTCTGCTTCTGAGCCACCTCCTCTCTTTGATGGAACTACAAGGTTCATTCATCTCTCTTTCTCTCTCTCTCTGCACGCACGCATACAAACTTACATATGTAGGTTTAGAATTCTTGTCTTCTTGTAACAATTGGAAGTTCCCAGATCCCACCATGTGTTTGTTTCAATGCCCATATGGTAATTTAGGGATTTTTAGCTGACTACCAAAATGGGTTTTGTTCTTGAAGGTTGTATACGTATTACCCGTGCCCATATGTTCATCGTGTGTGGTTTATCAGGAATCATAAGGTTCTATATTTCTCTTCATGGTTTTGTTCTCTTTTAAGATATCTTCAATTTTGTACAGACTTATGTTTTTGTGGGTGGTCCTTAAGTTTTCTTATATATGCAGCTTCTATGCCTCTTCTGAATTAGATTACAATGTATTTGAGAAAACTCTTTTGGTAGTATAATCCTCTGTAACCCCTTTCCATCGCTGCAGGGATTACAGGACAAGATTCAATTAGTTGCTATTGACCTTCAGGATAGGCCTGCTTGGTATAAGGAGAAAGTCTACCCTAAAAATAAGGTGATATTCCTTGAATAAAGCATGATTCTGTTTGTATTTTTGGTTTGAAGCTTCTGCATAGGAACTGGTATTTGATAACATTTTAACAATGACATTTTTTGGGTCAATATGGATGGCGAAACCGTGGGAAGACAGTCTATTTTATCAACTGGTGGTTCGGTGTTGGGTAATATCTAAGAGAGGATGTGGAGCAGCAGTTTTGCATGATGGTTTTGGTGTAAGCAACAAAAACGATCACATTTTAAACTTCATGTCCAACATTAAATAATTAGGTTCTTGGCACAACATACCTGCAAGTTTCACCATTCAAAATCAGAGATTTTAGAACTTCTGTTGCTAGTCCATGCCTCAGATCCACCTAATGTCAATAAAAGATCTCTGAGCTTTAAAGATATCACTCAAATATATAAGAGTAGAGTAAACATATAAAAGCAGAACAAAGCAAAAGAAGGGACTTGCTGATTTATACTTTGAGAATATTGCAGTCCTCAATAAGTAATGGAGGGTTTTCACAGTTACTAGGAAGCATGCTTATTAGGAATTAATTATTAAATGTGGTAGAACCTTAGCACCACACAACCTATAGTCTCTACTATTTGCAAAACCAAGCACTTGATAATACTAACATTAACAAAGAGAAGGAGAATGTATCACCTTGTGTGAAACACCAACTCGCTCATAATACATTTTTGCAACCTCAAGAGATTTTGCATCTCTTTCACAGGCAACTAAACAACCTGATTCTGGTAGGACCAAAGCAATAGCCAACGATGAGTATCCCTGAAAGATAAATAACAATAATAGTTATAGCAATAAAGACAACAAAAAAAATAAAAATAAAATGGTGAATTGCCACATTATCTAATTCTCAAAATATGAGTCCAAGTAACTCTCTTATCAGGTAAGAGTTTTTCCAGGTCATGCTATCTCTATTTTCAAAATTATGAACACGTCCAAATGCATATACGTCTGTATTATGAACAAACTAGGCAAAGAATATGTTTTTAAATTAAAAGATAAAATTTTCTAGCATTTTTCTTCATAATATGAAATAAACTATGGTGATGGAGACTTGTGGCATCAAAGAACAAATGCAGACAAGCTGCTGAGCAACTGAGGCAAAAAAATTTCAAAGTGAAGAGATACATACAGTGTACATACCGAGTTCAATACACCGTTCTGCCCCAAGAATCTAGACAAGCATTGCAAGTAATTGTGTTTGGTCAGGAGAAACCTACCAAGAAAACAACAGATTGTCAGCTTTCATAAAAATGTTCAGAAATTGATCCCATGATAAGAGGCATACCATACAAGATTTATCTGATAGGAAGCAGTTTGCATGGTCTGTAGTCTTTCTACTTATTTGATATTGTTTATTGCATTAACATGTTATGGCTCACTTTTATGATATAGTTTAATATTTACTCTTGTATGATATGGATATTTTGATGCTCATGTTTATCATTGTTATTTTTCTACTAATATGCTCTTGCTGCAATTGCATTGATTAATCGTATATCCCATTTGCTTATCTTCTTGGTTTGTGGAGAATTTTCTACTTTTCATTAATTGTATATCCCATTTGCACATTGTTATGGACCAGCCTCGTGGCGGGGCTTTGGTGGGGTGAGTCCACATCATCACCAGGCGATGTGATTAGGGGGTTTAGAAAACAAACAAAACAAAGGAGTCGCCACCTTATTTTTAAGGAATAAGGAAACCATAAAAATATTTTATTTTCAATAAAACAAACTCCATTTTCAATGAAAAGATAGTCTACGAACTAGAGTTGGATCCGGGGGCTAGGTTACGACGTGGGAAGGTTCCAAGCTTTCGCTTGTAGGCACCCACCTCGCCCTAATTAAAGGACTTCTAATTTATTTGGGCTATTTAAATCCTTAATGCAAACAATCCTAAATAATCTAATCAACCAACAAATAGTGATATAAATGCATTATCTATATTAGTTATATTAATAATAATAAAAAAAATACAAGCAAACCCTAAGAACCTAGAATACCCTACGGGCATCCTAGGGTGGACTTGAGCCCTATTAGCGCCTACGTAACTTACTAGTATCACCCAGCAAGTATCAAAGTCCACGTAGTTCGACTACCCTAGGACTCTCCTATTGTAATCGATCACATCATCAAAGGTATTTCAACCAAATTCAAGACTCTAACTTCGAGAGTTTTTATTCTTTCAAAATCATTTATTTGAAATCATTTCAAATTAAAAGATACTCATAAAATCCAAATATTCCAAATAATTCTTATCTTTAGAATTAAATTCCAATTGAAAATCTTTTTCAAAGATATTTCAAGAAAACAAATCATATTGAGAGGAATTTCATTCCAAAATAAAAATCTTTAAAACATTTCAAATCTGTTTGAAAATCATTTAATAATCAAATATCTCATAAAATCATGTTTATTTCATAAACAATGCATCAAAAATCTTTTAGGAAAATCTCTCGAAGATTGACTCTTAAATTGATTGCAATACTCAAATCAGAGTGTGACTTTTACAACAAAGGAAATTCCTAGGGAAGGTCAAGTGACCTTCCTAGCCTAGGGTCTCTAACTAGCCCTAAAGTTAATCTAAAAACCTAAAAATACTAATGCAATGCATGCTGAAATTTAAACAAATAAGAATGTAATCAATTCTAAAAATGCATGAAAATGCCCCTAAATGCACACTAATTAATCTATGTGAACCTAAGCATATTTCTAAGTTGGATTTGGCCTTAAAATGATTTTTAGAATAAATTTAATGACATAAACAAATCTGGACAGATTTGAATATGTACCTTAAATTACTCTAAAAACCATGAAAACAAAGAATAAAAAATATGAAAAATGTCCTAGCATGCTTTCTACATGAATATTTTAAATTACTATGCAAAAACATGTCAAAAATTACACCAAAATATGCTTAAACGATTGATTTAAACACAAGGGAAGGATCTCACCTTTGCACGCTCCCTCATACACATTTTATACATCCAAACCATCAAATTGATATCACAAGGGAAGGATCTTACCTTTGCACGCTCCCTCGTCCACATTTTTTATATTCAAACAATCAAATCCATGGCGGGTGTTTAAATAATCATAAAAAAGCATAAACAAAAAGACTCAAGACCCATCACATATTAAAATAACATATTGACGTACTCATATTACCATTAAAATCACCAATCAATTATCATGAGATTCAAATAACAACATGAATATATCAACATTTACTCTAAACATGCTTACACATAAAATAACAACAAATCTAACCCTACTCATGCATGCATACATAAAATCACGACAAAACTAACTAATCCTAAACATGCATACTAACAAAAATCACAACAATGCTAACCTAATCATACACATCAACCCTAATATGCATATTCACATAAAATAATAACTAAGCTAAACAACCCTAAACATGCATTCTAACATAAATCATAACTAAACTACACTAATCATACACCTTAACCCTAATCACATAAAATCACATAAAATAATAATATAGCTAACCCTAACATGCATTTAATCATAATAAAAAAAGACACCCTAATATGCTTACTAACATGCAATCATAATAAAACTACATTAACCCTAATCATCCATTCTAACACAAAATCTCAATAAGGTTAACTAACCCTAAGCATACATACTAATATAAAATCATAACAAAACTAAACCTAATCATGCATGCTTACATAAAATAACACCAAGGCTAACCCTAATCATACATATGACATGAAATAACAATGAAACCAACCCTATCATGTTAAATATTCTCATAGCCAAAAGAAAAAGAAAAGAGAATCCATCTCATATGAAAATCAAGAAGACTTACACCATATCATCATAGACTTATGTAAGAAATCATGAAAAATGAAAACCAAGGTTAAGGATTTACCCTTCGATCTCCTTCTTGGCTACCCTTCTTCAAGCTCCTAGCCTTGAGTTCTTACCCCTTCAATGGTGTAAGAATGAAGAGCCAAAAAATCTGTAGCCTCCTCTCCAAAAACCCTAAAATTCTCTTCTCCCCTCTAACTCCATAATGCAGCATATATAGAGCTAGGGTTCAAAACCTTGAATGGTTAGGATTTAATTCTCTAAAAATGATCCTAGGGTTTAGAATTGATCATGCTAGGGTATGCCAGCTGAAAACCCTTCGAATTTATTCCAAAAAAAACAAACCAAATCGGCCAAAACAAGTGGGAAAGTTTCAAACATGCTAAAAATGCAAAATGGGCTCGAGCATGCTGGTGACCGTCCAAGGGCTGGACGGTTGGCCGTCCTGGCTGGACGGTTGGCCGTCCTAGCTAGGACGGTCACCAAGCTGACCTCCCATATTTTGTTCCCTAATTCTAGGGTTTTCAAATTTTGACCATATTTTGGTCAAATCTGATCCAAATTCGATGGTTAAGGGCTCAAAACGACCGTGTTTTGATCCTCCACATTTTTAGAATGTTTTTGGGTTAAAATCAATTGACCATGGTCAAAGGTTTTAGCAAAAAGCTAGCCAATTGACCCGGTTGTGCCAAAATTGGTCATATGACCATTCTTTGTTTTGTAAAATTGATCAATTAGGCTTGAACCACTTCTAAAAACATGGTTTTAATATGAAATTCGTACTTGAAAACATGTTTTGAAAATCTTTCATTTTGGTAAAAATGACCAATTCACAGTCGATTTAAACAAAACCCTAATTCAGCTCATTCTTACCCGTGAGATCGATTTTGGGCGAATCTATCCCAACCATTCAAAGGTTCAATTGGCACTCCAAATACACTCCCTACATCCATATAAACCTCATGAGACAATCCGTTTCGAATTCGGAGGTCATTCGGAAATTATACGAGAAAAATGACGAAAATGCCCTTCAAGTCGCAAAAACCCTAATTACCTATCGAGCTCTCATCAGAATGCTATGAAAATTTACAGGAATGTTCTAAAACACCTCAAAAGTCAAATTCAATACAAATGGGTTGATTTCAATCCAAATGTACACATGAAATAATGAATTGTCATTTTCCTCAGAAAAGGGCAATTTGGGCAATTTGGTCTTTACAAGGCCAATTCCTCACCAAATGATCAGCTATTCTAGTTAATCATTTGCATGGACATATGGTAGAAATAATTGGTAAAAATGGGGTGTCCACAATTGTATGTTTATCTCAACTTGAATTTCTTTGCACTGTTTTTTCCTATCTTGTTTCCATAATGAACACTTTATTATCAGTATTGGATAGATCATGATTCCTTATATGTAGATGGATTTCATAGCATCAATAGTATTAAAATGAAAGTGATTTTAATATATGTCACCATAATAGTTAATACTCAACTTCCATTTTCTAGCTTTTTGCCCTTTTTAGTTTTTAATAGCAAAATCAACATAGCTCTTTCCTTAATTAGTAACTAATCCACATGATGTGCTGGATCTGCCTAACTATATATATGGATGAATAGATTGAAATTGAAATTGAAATTAATAGAACAGAGAATCAGTTATCCATTTTGAGTTGAATTACAAAAATAACTCTACTGATTTCCAAACTTTATAATCAGTTATCCATTGTGAGTTATCCATTGTGAGTTGTGATGAGAACCAACTTAAGGTATAACAGGAAATTTATCTTCTTTTATGTAGTCATGTTTATTTAATTGTTAAACTTCAGTTCACTTAATGTAATCCCAGGAAAATGGTAAAGACATGGTCTGAGAAAGAGATGAGGAATCTTTTAAGGTAAGACCAACCTTCATTTTTTTATATGGATACATTTCTTTTATTACTTGAATGACAGCACTCTCTTAAAGTATACACTTGTTCTTGTTGAGAGTTCTTAATGGAGATTTTATCTCCCCAAAAAGGTGCTATCGGCCCAATGTCATTTTTATGTGCAAAGTTGTTTTGTGTGTTTTGTGAAATGGGTTAATCGAACTGGGACATGACTTAGTGGAGGCAGGTACGCGACAGTTTTGATGATGATTGTGGTAATTCTGTGACATTTGATTGTTGGGTTTGTGAGAGTATGTGTGATGATGAAGGACATGACTTAGTTAAGTAATTGAAGGCTTCTAATTATTAATTAATTAAGAGAATTTAGATTAAATTGGTTTTTATTTTCGAGATGAAGGATAAAATTGACTTTAGCATTTTATGTGAGGGCAAAAAAGTTGATCAAAAGTTTTTCCAATTTAGACACTTTTAGAAGTAGTATAGATTAGCATTTCAACCAAAGCAGTTTTGTTTTTCATGGCATTTAATACTGGTTTTGTCTTTACATGTATAATTTTGTTTTTAGGATGCAAATTTCAAATATTTTCTTTGGCGAGGACTTTGTTGTGTGATGACTCCATTTTAATGGATGGATTTGCGCCACCAAATGCCCTGGATAAACTCAGCAGAATGATTTGAAGTTCCATGGGACGTCTAAGTGCTACCTCAATGTTTTACTTTTATTGCTCGCAGATCTAGGCTTAGCTAAACTATTGACTCAGTAGTCAGTA
Source organism: Hamamelis virginiana (assembly GCA_017140935.1). NCBI lineage: Eukaryota > Viridiplantae > Streptophyta > Magnoliopsida > Saxifragales > Hamamelidaceae > Hamamelis > Hamamelis virginiana. The sequence continues at coordinate 1,649,440 of JAESVK010000811.1, forward strand.
CACAGGGTTCAGCTAAACTATTCTTATTTCGGCTTCCAGCTATCCAGAAGAAAATTGCAGGTGTAACCTTTATAGGTGCCTGTCAAGGAATACAAATGAAGAGAAATTGAATCTAGGAAATCAGGTTCTATAAATAAAAGAGGCAGATCTGGGATGACTAATATCATTATCAATGTTGGGTGCTGAGCTGTTGTGAGTGGTCAAGTTGGTAATACTAAAAATTTTCTCATAGAGAAGCATTTAAGTGCCTTGAAAATAATATAATGACTAGACTAATTGAGAATTACAGTGACACATGTGATTTGAGGCATTTCTTCTCGTTTATCGACTATTATCTTCAACTCTGACAGAGATTTAAATATACTTATTTTTTGCTGAAGCCTTAATAGTGCACTTTACCCAGGCACCTGTGCAAGTGTGGCTTTTGTTTCATTTTTGTTTTTTGTTTTGAGGGCCGGGAGGGGGGGGTTGGTGTTTGTTGTGTTTGAGATGGTTTGGTGGGGGCAATTGGGATTCAAGTCTTACCCCCAGAAAAGAAATTATGTTTGTTTTTTCTTCCATGCTATACATTGAAGGCTTGTTCTCGAGTTCCAACCATAGTTAGTAGTTTGGGAAGCAGATGGGTAGACAAAATGGAAAACAGAGGAAGGAAGCATGGTGAGAAAATATATTACGTTATATTTATATGTATACATATGCATCTATGTATATTTGACAAATGTGTATGGAGCAAAATTTTGTAGATGTTGAGGAACCTAAAGTGAAACCTAATGGGCAACTCGTTCTTCATTTACTAACATTCTTGTTTCCTGATCAGAAGATGAAGTATGTAAATCTATAAATATTAAATAATGGGGAACTTTGTCAAAATGGATATGAAGTGTTAAGAGAATTGTATAGTGTACCTAAATAGCTAAATGTGAAGGAAGTTCACTTGAATATTATGAAAACATTGAAAAACCTATTATTGTAGAATTTTCAGAAGCATTTTTTTATTAATCGTTGCATCTCTGCATGCTGCAATAATGGAAATGCGCACCGTAAGTGGATTCCCTGAAGTTATTCAGAGAGGGGTTTCCTATAATTTTCAGAAATGGGTTTCCTCTGAAGCAGGTTACCCCATTTGGATGAGAGCATCTAGTAACCATGGTGCCAAGAATTGAGATTTGCTTTACATTAGTCAAAATACAGAGATATAGTTGATGTGAGCTGTACTCTTGATTATATGTCCAAAGTCTGAACTGAGTCAGTATATATGACATTATTATTATGGTGAACAGCTCAAGGAAGCTCAAAAGATTAACAGATCTCTTTCAGCTCTTGGGGATGTGATATCGGCTCTCACAGCCAAAAACAACCATATTCCATATAGGTCCATTTTTACCGATCTTATATTCAGGTATGTCTTGCCAGTCCTTATATTCTGATTTGTTTGTCGGGATTTTGCAGTAATTCCAAGCTCACACATTTACTTCAAGATTCATTAGGTAAGCAACTGCATGAAATAGATTCATGTTTACGTGCATTTTTAGTGTATCAGCAAAAAGAGATGTTTTGACACCACATGGAGATGAAGGCCAATCCATTTCATTTAGTAGATTTTTAGAAAGGGAATACACCCTTTTAGAATGGTGCCAATGAAAAAAAAAATCGTTATTTAAAGATAATGATAAAGTATTGAAACAACATCTTGTTTTGAAATCCTAAAATATTTATGCGTACGAGAAGGAACGAAACATCAAATAAAATTAAAATTATTGTGACATGCAACAAATAGATAATTTCCCAACCATCTCTTGAACTAGACAACTATACTTGTTTTAATTTTTCATTGTTCACTTATACTTGATTTGTTTACTTGTGACTTCAATACTGAAACTTCTGGTTTGTAGTTTGTAAACAATTTTTGAAATTTTCTTTTAGCTATGGATTTAAATATTTGTAAGACTAGGAGCCAATTTAGTGTGCTAGCTTGAAAAAATTTCATTCAGATTTGTTGAGAAACTAAATAATAACAGTAGTTCAATTGGCAAGGGAATCTCCCAAACTTATTCATCACTTCTAGAGGCCAATTCCCAGAGGTTTGGGTGATGAGTTTCATATTCATAATTTACTTTTTGCCCCTTTTGATTCATGTTTACTTCATTTGTTTCCCTGAATCCTTGTTGAATAATTCATTTATGAACAAGTTGCCAGAGCTCGGACAGCAGTTCAATTGGCAAAGGAGAAATTGGATTTGTTGATTGTTTCGTATTGCAAGTAGCTTGGAATGCGCAATTTGGAATTCATGAGTGTGTCTGTAACCACACATTTGATAGAGGTAGTTCAGTTTAAAGCGATCCTCTAAAAATTATTCATATTTTACCATTCCAGATGAAAGTTTATTATTTTTTCAATTCAGTATGATATTATAAGTGTTTATGACTTGCCAAGTCTCTCATTTTGTAATTTTGAACTATTATTATCATTGTTCAAAATAACTTTCGTCGGCTACTATGCAACAGGTTCATATTGAGGAATACAAAATTTTAAAATAAAATTTATTTATTTTTTTGGAAAAATATCAAAGAGGACGGTTTTAAATTGTCCTCTTTTAAATTTTTTTTAAAACGTAAATAACAAAGAAGACGGTTTTAAACCGTCTTCTTATTTTTGACTTTAAAGATGCTTTAAAACTGTCTTTGTAGGTTATTAAAGAAGACGGTTTAAAACCGTCTTCATTTTGTCATATAAGAAGACGGTCAATAAACCGTCTTCTTTTATTTTCAAGCAAACAAGACGGCTCCCATAAAGACGGTTTTAAAACCGTCTTCTTTTTTAAAAGAAGACGGTTTAAAACCGTCTTCTTTGGGCTTTTGTTGTAGTAGTGAAGCCAAATAACTGGGGCGTGTTTAGCCCATTTTCTAAAAGGGCAAATTTATCTTGAATAAAAAATGAGGGACCTATTGGGTTGGCTACTTTTTGGTTGAACCTATGAGTCTAAAACTATAATATAAATGACTTGTAACTAAATAACCTTAATTTTTATGAATTATTTTCTTCATACAGTAAATAAAATTCATAATAAATAAAATTTATTAAGATAAATTATAAACTTCACTGATAGGTTTGTAGATGCATTAACAATCTAAGTTAAATGCTACATAAAAAATAACAAACCTAACATTATTTTTCAATCAATTAAACAAACGGCTAGCTGATAGAATGGTACAAAATATAACAAAACAAAACTATAAGGGGTCAATATATTGTCATTAAAATGATAGGAGTGCAAAGTGTAAATCAGTAATAGTTGAGGTAGTCAAACTGTAATTCCCCCTAATTTTAAAAAAATTGTTGACTTTTATACCCATTAGAAGGCAATTTGTGTCCATAAATGTGTGCGAAGACCTTTCTAGTCATATTTCAAAATATGGGTCCATCCATATAGTTTTTCACTTTTTCGAAAACATGAGAATATTCATTTAAAATACTCTTTTTGATTAATATAGTTTTAAGTGTACCAAAGATATTATTCATCCCCCACCAGCCATTTTCTTAGCAACACACATCATATCATATTCTAACATATGTCACATCTAAGCCATACTTTGCACTAGTGACAATGATTTGTACAGGTTTTTTTGTGTATCTGGCTACACATATTGATTCCTCAAGGGAGAACCGTTTTTCACCCTTTATAAATACCCAAATCAAATTAAATATTATCATAAATGATCCTATTAGCATATGCTTATATAAGGTTATATCAGTAAGATATCTATAGATAATTGTGTAATACATATTTTGAAAAATTGTCCGTTGAATTAGATACTGTATTTATGCATGTCAGGTATGCCATAAATCACTGTGATCCAACAATCAGTTTTCAGAATTGTCACTAAGAAAAATTGAGACAATTTTCACTGGTCACAATTTTTTTATAGCTATATTTTAAAATTCTAACATTAGATCAACGTAATTTTTGGCATGCAAGACAATTATAAGTAGAGTATGTAAATCCAACGATCAAAATTTTAAAATATGCATTTTACAATTATCTATGAACTTTATGCTTACATAACTTATGTAAGCATATGCAGACTAGATCGGAACCGTAAATGTAATAACAAAGTAGAACTTTTTGGAAACACAAATAATTTGACATGCTGTGTTTGAGTTTGATTCTCGATTGACATTTTAGCAATGGGCGTAGAGAGAACCAAAGCCATGTTACCATAGGTATAAACAAGTAAAAGACAATAGCAAGAGCATGCTCACACACAAGATTTAATAAAGGAATCATTTAAAATAATAGCGTGACGCATGTGGGTGTGTGTGTGGAGTGTTGAAGCTTTGGATTGTTTTTTATTTATACTTGGGAACACGTTTGTTTTGGCCCTTTAATTTATCTTTTTGGAGGAAAGTGATATGTAGGAAGTTTCCCTTTCCCCCTTCTCTAATCTCAATGCTTTTGTAATCACTCTTCTAACTTTTCTTCCTTTCTACTCCTAAATCCTGATTTTCTGATGTGGGATTCTAAGAAAAATTTTGGTTTTTGTGAGGTAAGGACAGGTGGGATGTTGTAATTGGTATTTGGTACGTATCCTACAAAGAAAGGCATATTAGGGCTTATGTGAGGATTTGAATTTTTAATTAATGTGGTCGGGATAAGTATTTTGAAAATCCAACCATTGGATTAGATGTTAATCTTTTTAGGTATGTCGTACGTGCATATCAAATATCATAATGATCCCACGATTGGTTCACAAAATATTGACTGAAAAATTGTGACAATTTTCATCCTTGAATATTGTTACAGTTTTTCACAATTTATATTTTTGTAACCCACTGTTGAATTACTATAATTTTTGGCATGCATGACATTTATGAAAAGAATATTTAATCCAATTGTTGATTCTTCAAAAAAAATTTATCCCATATTGATTAAAAATTGAGATTCTCACCGAAATTTAAATGTATACGTACCTATGAGAAAAGAACTCCTGGACAAGTTAGTGTCAACAGTTTTTATTTTATTTTTTTTCTTCATTTGTTGTTTACGTTTTGGGTTTCAATTAGGTAATACATTTAATTTTGATTTTGAAAAACAAAAAAGAAAGGGATAAATTAACATAAAAATATTGGAAATAATAGGAAAATTAAAATGAGAAGGTTAATTATTCCAAGAAAACTGGACAATTCTGATCAACCAGTCCGGAAGCCAACTCCGCTGAGTTTTGGGAGTGATATGATTCGCAGTAGCTTTAAACATACATCTTAATTTATTAAGTTGAACAAGTGAGCATTGGCCGATTCATGTCTCTCCTTAGTTTTATGGGATTAGGTTCTGGTAGGGCTGGCAAAATTTGCCCAAACCCATCAACCCGCCCAACATTATTGGGTTTGGGTTGGTACAATTTAATAAAGGGTTATAATTGGGCCACCCAATTAAATCCATTTATAATTGGGTTGGATATGGGTAACCCATGGGCACCCATTGGGTTCCTAACTAATTAAATCTATTTATATAATGTTGTTAGGTTTGTGACATATACCCATTTAATTAGTACCATGTCTTGACCCAGTCCCATATATCATGGGTCAACCCGACCCACCAACCCATATACATGGGTCGACCTGTTTTTATTATTATTATTATTATTTAATAAATGCATATACACGCCAACAAAAAAAAAAAAAAAACTTAAAAGAAAATTACCGAATTTAACAATAATTTAACTTGTTATATATATACAAATCTCGTTCGAGATCCCTCTTTTCGTGGATCAACCCGATCCGACTCGACCCACCAACTCATATATCATGGGTCAACCCTTTTTTTTTTTTTTTTTAAATAATGCATATACATGCCAATAAAATTGCCACATTTAACAATAGAATTTAACATGCTATATATATATATATATATATACAAATTTCGTTCAAGATATCTCTTCATGGGTCAATCCGACCCACCAACCTATGGGTCGACCCGTTTTTTTTTTAAAAAAAATATATATATAATAACTCATATACACGCCAACAAAATAAAATAAAATTTCCACATTTAACAACAAAATTTACATGTCAAAAAACCTTCAATTTTATATATTTTGACATTCTGCGCTTCTGTAGGATTAGTTGCAGAATATATTTTAAAAAATCGACCATTGGATAAAATACTCATCTTAAAAATGTCATGCCTACCAAAAATCAGGATGATCCAACGGTTGATTTTAAAAAAAAAAAATGACTGCAATATTGTGACATTTTGAATAACTGTAAGAATGCAGTTTTTGTTGAAAATTTAAATATGACATGATAAATTTTGTTGTTAAATGTGGCAATTTTATTTTATTTTATTGGTATGTATATGCGGTAAAAAAAAATAAAAAATAAAAAATAAAAAATACGGGTCGACCTATGATAAATGGGTTGGTGGGTCGGATCGGGTTGATCCATGAAGAAAGATCTCGAACGATATATATATATATATATATATATATATATTTGGCATGTTAAATGTGGCAATTTTATTTTATTTTGTTGGCATGTATATGCAGTAAAAAATAAAAAAAAAAAATAAATAAACTGGTCGACCCATGATATATGGGTTAGTGGGTCAAGTTGGATCGGGTTGATCCATGAAGAAAGATCTCGAACGATATATATATATATTTTGGTATGTTAAATGTGGCAATTTTATTTTATTTTGCTGGCATGTATATGCGGTATATATTAATATAAAAAAAATAAAAATAAAAAAAAATAATAATAAAAAACGGGTCGACCCATGATATATGGGTTGGGTCGGCTCGACCCATTTGAATATATATGACATGTTAAATTTTGTTGTTAAATGCAGCAATTTTATTTTATTTTAAGTTTTTTTTTTTTGTTGGCATGTATATTTGTTAAATTAAAAAAAAAAAATTTAAATTTTTTTTATAATTTTAAAAAAAAAAAAAAAAAGTTCAAGGCATAATATATGGGTTTGCGGGCCTGGTCGGGTTGGGTCATGATATATGGGTTGGTGGATCTAAATGGGTCAAAACATGATACCTTAAATGGGTCATGTACATTTTGTGGCCCAACCCATTTAGACCCAATCCAAACCCGCCCATTTGCCACCCATAGGTTCTGGGTTTTATTCCTTGTGAATGAGAATTGAACATTTATTATTCTCTTTCCTATTAACAACTAAACACTAATCAATCCTACTAATTATGCATATCGCTTGACCAAAAAAAAAAAAAAAATCTCAATCTAATATTGTTGGTTCCTTTAGGGCTCCAGTAAAGTTGATTTTTTTTTTTTAAATAATAATAGAAAAATTAGAAAAAGGGAAATTTTTGTGCTTGCTACCTTATTAAACAAGGTGATATATACTAACTTAGAAAGTAATTTTCCATGAAAATTAGGGTAGAAGTTGTTGTGATAACTTTTTCTCCTACCTGAAAGAGAAGCACATATATGTATCACTATCAGTGTTTTAGAAGGTATTGTCTAGACATACCTCAGGCTGTGCCCCGAGTTGAGCCGAGCCAAAAATGCCCCAAAGACGTTGATTTAAGTTTGGTATTTTTTTTTTTTTTTTTGGACAACATAGAATATTTTGAGCCTAATCTCGTTCAGATTTTTGCGTGCAAACAGAATTAAGTTATTTAAATTTACTTTTTATGAATATTTTATATTTTAATTGCGTCATAAAATGCAATTGCGAGTTTGTAAATTTAAAATTACCTTTCCAAATGCTTTTTATTTAATCCGTTGTATTTGTGGTTTATATTCTTCATTTTCCTACAAATTAATGTTTGGAGAGGTACATGCATTATGAGTGGCTTTTTGCCTCTTAAGTAAGGTGAGATATAAGTTCCAAATTATATGTAAAAAAAAAAAATATGAAAATGAAAATACGAATCATTTGGGCCTATTTACGTTGAAAATTTTTTGCAATTTTCATTTTCATTTTCAATAAAAATAGAAAACGGTCTAAAAAACGCGTTTACTTATAAAAAATGAAAACTATTTTCAAGAAAATAAGTTCAGTTTTTAAGAAAATGCGAAAACATCAAAAAGTCGTTTTTTGTATTTTCACGAAAACTGAAAACATGGATTATATCGTGACAATGTTTATAAACATAGAAAAAAAATATGTAGACTAACTGTAAAATAAAAATAATAAAACATATAGAGATAATATATAGTTTTAGTAAATGCATTTACACTATTTTCATATTTTGAAAACAAATTTAATTTTTGCTAAGTAAACACTTTTTCTAAATTTTGAAAACTGAAAATGAAAACTGTTTTTAAAAATTTTTCACAGAAAATAAAAACTGTAAAAATTTTCACGAAGTAAACAGGATCTTAAACGTACGTTCAAAAAATTATTCCAAAAAATATGTCTTTAGTGATGTGGATGATCCAACATTTTTCCCTCCTTTTTTTTTTTTTTTTTTTTTTTTATATATAAACTCCCTTGTTGATCATAGATGAAGAATTTAAAATTATTTGTGAGACAATTTTGAAAGAAATTTTAGGAATGTATAATATCTGAAATGTTCGAAATGTTTCTATCAGCACATGTTGACTTTCACGGAAGTCAGCATGAGCTTCATATATAATTATGGGATACATATTTATAAAAATTAGGGCAATTTCCATGAATAATTCTAAGTTTTCAAAATATTATGCCTACGAACTCGATCCAAAATTAATTATGGAAATATTTTTTTTAGACATAAATACCCTTCACTTATATGGGTATTTACAAATTGACCATTGAAATAGTCAAACTTTTGTACAGGTATCATATGTTAAATATAAGAAGACATTGAATGACATTCATGATGTGACATATTGGAATTGGGGATTCTTAACAATATTGGTGATTGTTAGATAAATTGGGGATTGAGGATTATGTTTAATTTTGGGGATTATGTGTAAACATGGTGATTCTGTGCAAGTATGGGTATTGAGAATTATATGATAAATTGGGTATTCCGTCAGAAATTGGGGATTGGAGACTCTGTAAAAAATTGAGGATTGCTTATAAAATTAGGTATTACGTGTTAAATTGGTGATTATGTGTAATAATTTTTGTAATTAAAAAATTCG
>JAESVK010000811.1:1685716-1713780 GCA_017140935.1 Hamamelis virginiana
AACTTAATATACCCTTTAGGATTGGTTTTAGGGCATACTTCTAACATACAACTAGGGAGCCAAGAGAGGAAAGGGAATCTACTCCCTCTCAAAGTACAGGGCGTGAAAGCAAAAATGATATTCTTCTATACGTGTGCTCAATTAATTCCCAAGCGTAGGAATTGATACATCTCCAAACATAATAACATGGGAGAACCCACGGTCATATCCACAGAGAGTGGGGCTTTCTAAAAGGATCCTTAGGTGTTGCTTACCAATGAATGCAAAGAAAGTGTAAAATTCATGGGGGTTTGATTGTTGAATAATTGTAGAGAATTAACTAAATTAAGGCAATGAAAGTAAATGGAAGAATTCTAGGATTTTCACTCATCCACAACCAAGCAACAAGCTTCTCTCATTAGATTTCTCATATTGGATCCATTGAGGAATGGTCTTTGATGGAAGATTTAACTTTAAAAGCATTCAAAACAAAGAAAGATAGGAGAATTATAGTAAATGCTCACTTAGACATTTTATCAAACACTTATGGCCTGTTTGTTACGAGGGAAAAGTGGGAGGAGGGAAATGGGAGGAGGGAAAAGTGGAGGGAAGAGAGATTTTGGACATGTTTGGTATGGAGGGAAGGGAAAAGTGGAAGGAAAAATGGGAGGAAAAGTGGGGGGAAAAAGGGAGGTATTCAATCCGCCCAATTTCGGGGGGAAAAGTGGAAGGAAAACTGGAGATCAGCTTATGTGGGCTTTGAAAAGACCATTTTAACATCAGTTTTTTGGTTTAAACTCCTCAGCCTTTCCAAGGAAGGAGCTGAGAAAGAGAATTTCATAAATATTAGAATTTATTTTTCTGACAAAAAGTAATTTAAAAAAAATTCTCATTGGAGACCCACTCATAAAATTTTCATTTCTCAATTATGAACATATAACTGAATCTTTTTAATGGTTATTAGAATTTAGTAGTATAATGTCATTTTGGTTAAATATATGTGGGGGTATAATTGTAATTTAGGTGCTTTACTTCCTTTCCTTTCTCCCAATTTACCAAACACATGGAAGGATGGAAACCACTTTTCCATCCATCATACCAAACATACAGGAAGGAAAAAGGGTTTCCCTCCCCTGAGGAAGGAAAGCCCACCCCTCCTACTTTCCTTCCTTCTATTTCTCCATCCCTCCTACCAAACGGAGCATTAGAGTGGATATAAGTTCAAGCACTACATGTGCCAAGCATAGCTTGTCTACTAGTAGTCGAGAAGATGCCAAACTAGATGTTAAGTAGAGATAATGAGTATTTCATATCAAACAACTTCCATTTGAGTACAAATGAATGAGGGAGTGTTGTTACCTTGGTTGGTGATGGGTTTCCACCGTTTGAATTCTACCTTGGAGGTTTAGAACTCCATTAAAGCTAGAAAATAAGAAGTAAATGCAAGAACAACAACTATGAATGCAAAGAACATGAAATAAATGCTATTGATTGCTTGAAATATAAAGAAACAAAGTTTAACAAGCTACAAATTAAATTACATTACATAAAAGCTTAAGAAACTTGAAAGAAAACTAATCTACTCCTAAAACTAAGAGAAAAATAAGCTAAACTAAGAGAAAACTAAGAACAAGCTAAGAGACAAGGTAAGAGACAATGCAAAATGGCTAAAAATGCCTTTAAAAAGGCCCCCTAATTCGTGCCCTAATGTGCCATTGAAATCCCCACATTGCCCCTCATCAAAAAGACATATTACAAGCTGAAAATGAAGATTTCGGACCTTGGTACCGGTACCACAGGTTTTGGTACTGGTACCAAATGTTTTTGGGGCTTAAAAACTGATTTTTTGGGGTTGGGATCGGTCCAACTTTGCTTGGACCCGTCCAACTTTGCCAGATAGCCTAAAAAGTGATTCAACTTCAAATGCTTGTAACTTTCTCATCCGAAGTCAGATTTGGACGATCTTTATATGCACGCGAAGCTTGAGAAGTCGTCTTTCCAACCATCATGGTCTCATTGTCTAATTCAATACGGAGAGAAACATTTTGTCCAAAATATCAAGATTGGTCGTTTTTTGCACTTCATGACTTCATTTGCCCATATCTCTCAAACCACTTGGCATTTAGCTTTGAAATTTGATATGTGACATCTAGACACACTTAGAAGTATGTTCTATAAGTCTCATGACCTTTGAAGACTTCCAAGGCTTGACTCGAAGCTCTCACTTTGCATGCAAAAAGCATCCATTTTATTGCATTCAACCTACAAGGCACAAAAACAAAACAAAACATAAAAAACATCTATTTATAAATATAAATGACTCAAGTATGCACAAAATGATGAGAATAATGCAATAAAAATATGCAATTATATGGTGCAATCAAAAAACAAAGGGAAAACAAAGGTGGGTAAAGGACCCTTTAAGTTGAAATCTGATGGTCCACAAGAGGAAATAATTATAAATGACAAATATGATCCCATTGGTCCAAATTCAGATAAATATGCCTCTTAAATAGGGATTTTGGTGCGAGAGCATGTGCCAGTGAGCTATGGGAGTTGGTGCAAAATTTCCCAAGAATTGAAGGATAACATTTGGGAATTAGTGAAGGTATTATTTGTATTATTTGCTTATATATATATATATATATATATATATAAGCAGAATATGTAATCCAACGGTCAGTTTCTCAAAATATTCGACCCACATTAGTGTTTAAAAAACGGATGGTAGAAATAATGGTAAAAAGAATGGTTATAGAAACATGTCCCTATATATATATATATATATATATATATATATATAGTAAATTAATGCGTATTCATATGTGTTTTAAGTTTAACTAACACTATAATTGTTCATAATTGCAGCAAAAATATAAAGTCATGACAAATGACAAAGTAAAGGGCTTCCAAATGATGGGCAAAGATACGAAGGGATAGAAAATGCATATTAGCATCCAAAATTCCTTGAAAATGAAGAAGACAATGATAGTGAGGAGAGGGACATAAATGATTTGAAGCCTACTTATATGGATGACAAGGACTGGGAATCTTTTTTGAGCCAACGAGAGTCCCAAGAATTTAAAGTAAGTAATTTATTTCACAAAAAGAAAGGTGAAAAATTGATCAAATCATAGTTTTAATACGATTTGAACTCTCATTTTTTCCAATTTTATTTTACAGGAACAAAGTTTAAAATTTTAAGAGATTAAAAAGAAACAAACGTTCGTTCATCGCTCTTCTCATAAAGGATTTGCTCGATTAGAGTATGAACTGGTAATAAATACTCATTTCCCATATGATATAAAGTTATGATACACATTGTGCTACTATACTCCTAATTAGTTACTCTATAACGACAATTATTTTTCCTATAAAAAAGTTGAAGATCCTTCAAAAATAACAAGAGTTGATGTATGGACTCATGGATATACAAAAGGGGGAAAGACGGATAATCCCACAGTAGTGAATGTCATTTTAAGTTGTTTTTTTATTATGTTTTTTCTTATGAGATTTATAGTGTAACTACGTATTAATATATAATATGCCATGCAGCGATGAATGAAAGAGTATGTACAGACACCTGAAAGTCAAGCCTAGACAGACATACATGATGATACCATCGCGCACGTATTTGGTCCTGACGTCTAGGACGAGTATGGGGGCTTGGTGATTGCTCTGCAATCAATGCCACTTTTTGAATGTTTTTTATTATATTTTGATGGAATATGCTTAAACTTTGTTGCTTACTAGATTTAAACCAAATTCTTCATAAAATGGCATTTTGAGCATGATCGAGGTTGGTTCTTTGCATTTGCTTTCAGATGAAGCTCAAAGTGGAGTCAATTGGATGGAAAAATCATCAAAAAGATGTTAGGATGGCTCTGGGAAGCTTTTGGAAGCAAATAGGAAGCAAAAGGAGGAAACTTAATTTTATCGATAGAAACTCTATTGATGGTCTATCGATCATCTATCGATAAACAGAAGCTATGCAGAAACATTTATCTCCTCTACTGATGGTCTATCGATCCTCTATTGATAGGCGATCGATAGAGAGTGCCTCGGGAGTCGTGCCCGAGATTTTTAGCAGCTTTTAATGTTATTTTTGGAGGGTTTATATTTAGCAAGTCTCTGTTCACTATAAATACATTCTTTTTAGGTTTATTTAGGATAGATAGACTTACCCTAGCCTCTCTTACACTCTCTCTTTTCTCTCTCATCATTCTCTTGGGATTTTTGGCTTGTCTATGGAAGGGATGAAGAACTCCGGCGATTCTACCCCACCTATGAGCTGCTAAGCTTCTCTCTTGGGTATAGATGAAGCTTCTCTCCGTTCCTTCGTATTTGTAAGGTTGGATTTGGGTTTTGTATATATTCATGGTGATTGTATAACTTTGAGGATATTGCCTTAGTGCAATTTGGTTTTAAATGATTTTATCCATTAATATGATTGTTTTCTGTGATTGCAATTGTGTTTGTTATACAATGGTTCTTATCGAACATGTATATGTGAATCTAGATGGTTCATGCCCTACTTGGATGGATTGTGCATTCTCGATTGACAGCCATGCCTTAAAGGGATGATCCATGCTTGATTCATATATGCATGATTATTATTAATGGTTTATTCTTGTAGTCTATATCATTATTACCAAGGATATGTATAAATCCTAATCAAACCTATGAATGCGATTGATGCGAGTTAAATGGATTCGAAAACCCAAGGTTTTTACCATTAGTTTTATATTCAGTAGTTTAAACAACGACCACTCTTTAAAATCAAAGATTGTTCCTTAACTAAAATTCATCTCACTTTAATTCTTCATAACTTAGCCTTTAGTCCCTGTGGATCGACACTCGTGTGAAAACCACTTTTTCAACGAATTGAGGTTACTAGCACGAGTACTTTTATAAATTTAAATATTGATCACGAATAAGGAAAAAACCTCCCTTGTTTGGACCGATCACTTGGATCTGGTGCTACACCATCTATGGTGCATGCTTTCATTAGAGCAAGTAAAAATAATAAGGCAATAATGGATAAGTTGAAGGATCTTAGGCAACAGGTGAGCGGTATGTTGAGGTTAGAGAAAGAAATGAAAGAGATACAGGAAATGATGGCAGCCATGGCTTCTTAGAGAATGCAGTGAAGTGGGGTAAGTGGACAACATAGTTTTGATTTATATGTCATGTTACACACAATTTTTGTGTTTCTTACATATTGTCTCTAAATTTGTATGGCCAGTCACAGGAAAGTCCAGCTTCGGTTGGTCTGTTAATTCTTTATCAACCATATTTTTATATAGTTCCATTGTTGTATGATTTATCTTAGTATTTTTAATCTAATTTTATTAATTTTCTATTCGGTAGTCGCAGCGAAGTGGGATAGGAACACAGGGTAACAAAAATTTAGAAAATGCTAAATACACATTGTTAAGCTGGATGGAGGATGGAGGAGAGGTTGCAGAGGGTACCATTGCCTCTACAGATCCAAGAGTTTTAGTTCACCACGTGCCCCTCTTATGCGATTGTTATAAGGTTTGGGTGAATAGAATATTCGTCCTCAATGTGCCTTTGTTTCGTCCAACACGTGACCTGTATACGCTAGACGATGCATTTGGAAGTACAGTAGCCTAGCCAATCTACGCCATTCGATTTGATGGTTGACGTCCATTACAGGTAATGGTATCTAATGTAGAAACATTTCATTTCTAAGCTTGAGGTATACTTTTAGGTAAGTAGATGCTTACTTTTCAAACATGGGAGGCGCGGGATGCATCATCTAAATGTAGTGGTATTGAAATACTGTGATTATAGAATTGCTATAAAACTCTTATATTGTCAGGTGAAATTCTGGAATGTTGCAAAAACAGACAGAACTTTGCCGGATTTTTGTCTAAAAAGGAAAATAATATATTATTTTATATTTAGGATGGTTCATGTGATTATTGGTAGCTGATTAATGGGAGTCGTAGGATGTGCAAGGATGCATCATTTGAATGTAGTAATGTTGAAATACTGTGATTATAGAAGTGCTATAATACTCTTCTATTGTCATGTGAAATTCTGGAATGTTGCAAAAACAGACAGAACTTTGGCGGATTTTCGTCTCAAAATGAAACAATATATTATTTAATATATTTAGGATGGTTCATGTGATTGGTGGTTGAATCGCTTATTATTAGGAGTGGTAGGATGTGTCATTTGATTTTTCTAGTGATAAGATACTATCATTATAAAAGTGTTTAAAATATAGAGTTACTATGATTTTGAAATATGTGTATTTTTAGTTGATAATAATTTTTTGTAATAATTATGTTGTTTTCACAGTTCAAAGATTATCAAATTAGAGCTACAAGAAATGAATGATGGATGAAGTTAAGCCACTTTTTTTTTTTTTTTTTTCTGGGTCTATTTTGGAAGGGAATGAATGTGGGAGAAATTTGTTTTTCTTAAGAAACTTGTCGTGGAATTTGATGTACAAATTATTATTAGGGAAAATTATCCAGACTCTCTTAGATATTGAATTCCATACTAGTAGACCCTAAACACTATAATGTTTACCCATAACCCCTCCAGGATTTTCTAAAGTCAACTTTAATTATTTAATGACAGATTTACCCATTTTACTGTTTATATGGAGAGTTTTATTACCTTTTAAATTGTATAACTATTTGCTGATATTATGGTAAGTTTTTTAGATTTACTTCAATTCAAATTTTGATTTTTAATTGTGATATATCCAATTTCAATTCAACTTTTGCTGACATGGCCCACCACTACCCCCATTTGTCTACCCCATATTCATACATCATCAGGCACTACACCATTTTATCTACCCCATTTTGATACTTCGTCTTCTACTACCCTACCCCATTCGTCTACCCCAAAATCATACATCATCAGGCACTACACCATCTTACCCCATTTTGATTCTTCGTTCACTACTACCCTACCCCATTCGTTTACCCCATATTGATATATCATCCATCACTACATTTTTCTACCACATATTGATACATCGTCAACTACTACCCCATTCTACTTAAGTCATCTTCTGGCCGCCTCTAAATGAGTCTTTTATGATATATTTGAAGAATCTGACTTACTTAAAGATCTTTTGGATACTGGCTTTGTGAACTAATTGATTCATTGTGGACTATTTGGGGTTGTTTCTTTTCACCTTTTTCTTTCACAAGGTATGATTTCCCTATACTTCTCTTCATTTTTTTATACTTTTTTTTTAAATAAGTTTTAGTTCTCATTTTCATTCTCTTTTTTTGACTTTTTGATAGTAGAACCACATGTTGCAAATATAAATTTTATATGTCTTTAAACAAACAAGTAAATTTACCTATGTATATAAATTGAAATAAATAAGCTTATTTGGAATTAAGTAAATTTACCTGTATATATAAACTAGAAATAAGATGTCTTTAAATAGATAAGTAAATTTACCTATTTATATAAATAGAAATAAGTAAACTTATTTCGGAATTCAGTAAATTTACATATATATAAACTAGAAATAAGTAAACTTATTTGGAAATAAGTAAATTTATGAATTTGTATGTCTTTAACCAAATAAGTAAATTTACCTATTTATATATACTAGAGATAAGAAAACTTACTTGGAAATAAGTAAAATTACCTATATATATATATATATATATATATATATATATATAAGGTAAAAATAAGTATACTTACTTGGAAATAATTAGATTTGAAGAATCTCTTATTTTTTCATGTTTGCAGTTGTTAATGGCGGACAAGGTACTCTTTTTGTTCAATTATGGCAGAAGATAGTGGTTATTAGGTCAGGCAACATTAGTGGTTATGGAGACTTTATGAACACTGTTTGCAAGAAGTGGGACATCATGACCTTTCACTCACCAAGATTTTCGTACTCAATACCAGGCCACTCACAATGCATTTTAAAAGATGACGATGACTTTAACAGTATGTTAATGATTGCGTCTCATGTTGGCATTAGGAGTGTGGATGTTGTAGTTGTAAGTAGGGATAGAGGTAATGACATGCGCGAAGATGATAATGCAGGAGACTATAATAATTTTCAATTTTCAGATAATTCAGAGGTAGAATGCGAAACTGATTTGTTGCCAAGCTACTGCCGCCATAAAAAGAAGCCGTTATTATCCGATGAGTGGGCTTATGGTATATCACGAATCGGACAATGTTATGAAGGTGGTGCGGATGAATTCCGTGAGGTTTTGTGAAAGTATGCAATTAAGGTAGGATTTGGTTTGATTATGTGAAGAATGAAGGCAGCAGGGTGTCTACTAAGTGCTCACTCCGTGAGTCTAGAGGCTGTAAATGGCGGGTGCATTGTTCTGTTAATGATGCAGACAAAAAATATTATATAAAAAAGTTAGACAATGTTCATACTTGTGGGTCTTACATACAAACATGGAAGAACAAATGCGTCAGTTCGGACTTGGTGCGTAAGTGCATAATTGATAAAGTTCGTGTGGATGCAAGCACTCGTGCTACTACGGTGATGAAATACATTAAGTCCGATTATGGTGTTGAAATTAGCTATCGTATAGCTTGGAAGGCTTTGGATAAAACTAAGAAGGAGCTTTTTGGCGATGATTCTAAATCTTTTGACGATCTTCGTTGGTATGGTGATGAGGCATTTCGGAAAAATCCCAGAAGTTTCTTTGATCTCGATGTTGTGGAAGGCAAGATGCGATTTAATAGACTTTTGTTTTTCATTTTTTGCATCAATATATGGATTTAATTACTGCCGCCCAATGTTGTTCCTAGATGGGACTTTTTTGAAAGGAAAATACAAAGATCAATTGCTGTCAGCAGTTGCAAAGGATGGGAACCAATGTATTATGTCACACTTTTTTTTTTCTTATTTTCTGCAGTAGATAAATTTACATGTTTATATAAAATAGAAATAAGTAAATTTACATGTTTAAATAAAATTACCTATATATATAATTTCGAAATAAGTAAACTTTGTTGGAAATAAGTATATTTACTTATTTGGCAGTTAGGTAAATTTACATGTTTTTGGAGATCTTGCTATTGAATCTACCCATTACAATTTAAAATTATTTTTTTTGCTTATGTTCTGCAGTAGTTAAATTTACATGTTTATATAAACTAGAAATAAGTAAATTTACATGTTTATATAAATTTACCTATATATAAAAATTAGAAATAAGTAAACTTTGTCGGAAATAAGTAAATTTACATATATATAGATATAATCTAGAAAGAATAGTAAATTTACATGTTTTTGGAGATTTTGCTATCAAATTTACCCATTACAATTAAAAATTCCTACTACAAATGTTATGTGTTTTAAGCATATAATTTCAATATTTTAATATAATTCATAGTACTTTTGCAGAGCTTTTCCCATTGGCGTATGCAGTTGTCGATGTCGAAAATGAAGATAACTGGATCTGGTTCCTCTAGGATCTTCGTAAAATAATAGACTGCAATTGTTAGATGACATTTATTTCGGATCGTCACAACGGGCTGTTAGAAGCTATTCCTCAAGTATTTCCATCAAGCCACCATGGTTTTTTTCTCAATCACCTCAAGGCTAATTTGAGAGACAAATTGAGAGGAAGAAAGGGTGCTTATAAAGAGTATGTTGTGGATTCGTGATTGTGCTTATGCACCTATTTGAGATTGTTACGATGAAAGACTTAGTTTGCTGATGAAACTGAGTTGCAATGATGAAGTTGAAAGTTTCTTGGAAAGAATTCCATTGAAACACTGGGGCAATGCGTTCTTCGAGGGGCAACGTTATGGGGAGATGACATCAAATGCTGTTGAGTTTTTCAACTCATTTATCAAAGAGGCTCGTGACTTGCCAGTTATTAAGTTGGTTTATAATATACAAATGTATGAAGAAGATGGCTGACTCAAGAAAAATTGCAGCTTCTTGTAATTCTTTGGTATGCCCAAATATTTTTGATATATTGCAGAAAGCTTTAGAAGAAGGTAGGACTTGGAAGGTTCTCACCTCGGATGATGTTGTTTATGAAGTTTGAGCCATTCCTTCTGTCGTGGACATTGAAAGGCGTACATGTTCGTGCTTTTAGTGGCAACTGAATGGTTATCCGTGTTCACATGCTACAGTTGATATTCAGAAGAGTATAAGGGACTTGGATGACCTCATTAATCCCTGCTTCCATGTTTCAAATTACAGGGAAACTTATTCAAAATCAATCCATCCAATTCCAACTGTTGGTAAGGAATTTTGGACAAGCACCGAAGAGACTTTACGCCCTCCAAACACCAAAAGACAGCCAAGTAGGCCTAAGAAGCGTAGAATACCCTCAAGAGGCAAGAAAGTTAGGACGATGATGTAACGCCCCAACTTAACATCCGTACCGACCCTTCCGGAGGGGTTGACATGTGTCAAGCTGAAGGTACAAGCTATCTTGCTTATCCGTATTTCCTCACAAGTTACAAGAATTTTATGACAAAATGATATGGCATGTCATACATAATATGTCCCAAATCGTCATATACCAATATAAGCAATTAAATCAAAATAGTAATGCCAACAACCCTGGCAAATGAGTAAATCATTTATAATACTTATCAAAATATACAAATACAGATAATACATCTAGCATAAGAATACGAAGACACGCAAACAGAGACACCTCATGCAAATCGTCAATCCTTTGCAAAAGATGGTGCTGAACCACATATACAAAACCTCAGGTCAACCTGCAATATGCTGTGAACTAGCCAACCTAGATCGAGGCCTCTTGTTCACTTTGGGGGAGTTTTCTTGAGTGGATTGTGGAAGATGTTTATCCATCTCAATTTATCCTTCTCTATTATCCACATTTATCCTTCTCTATTATCCACTCAAGATTGGGTTTTTGAAAAAGGGATGAGAGTTTATAAAAAACTAGGAGTCGCCACCTTATTTTTAGGGAACAAGGAAACCACAAAAAAGAGTTTTATTTTTAATAAAACATTGACCCCATATTTTGAAAAAGCATGGTCTTTTGAATCAAAGTTGGATTCGGGGGCTAGGTTACGAAGTGGGAAGGTTCCAAGGAACTCCTTGTAGGCACCCACCTCGCCCTAATTAAAGGTCTCCTAATTAAGTTTGGGCTTTATCAAAATCTTTTCAAAACAATCCTAGGATATCTAATCAACCACAAAATATGAATAATAATATATAATAATAATAATATATAGTACAAAAAGTATACACAATCCTAAGGATCTTAGGAGAGTAGAAGTCAACCTAAGATTGGACTTGCGCCCTATTGACTGCCTACGTACCTTATCAATTGCTTGACAAAGATCAAAGTCCACGTAGTTCGATTACCCTAGGACTCTCCTATTGTAATAAACCACATAATCGTAGAGATTCTATCTTATCTTGGGCTCTAGCTTCGAGAGTTTGAGTTTGATCAAAACACTTGTTATGAGAAATGGAATTTCATTCCATTTTGAATTCTTTCAAAATCACTTTTAGAATTGTTCTCGAAGTAGAATCCTAGGTAAAATAGAACTCTATTCTTATTGTAATTCTTACAACAAAGAAGAGTCCTAAGTAGGGTCAAGTGACCCCCCTAATCCTAGGGTTTCTAGCTAATCTTAGGTTAGTCTAAATACCTAAAACACTAAAATATGCATGCTGGAAAATTCTGGAAAATAGGTAAAAAATGCAACCAAGTATGTGAACAATGCATGAAAATGTCCTAAATGCAATCTAGGTTAGCTATGAGAACCTAGGCATGTTTCTAAGTTATTTTGGACCTTAAAAAATGAGTTTCAGTGCACTTTTAGGTCACTTTAAACACATGGACAGATTTATATGTAACCAAAGAGTGGTTTAAAACCCAAAAAATAAAAGAATAAAAAAGAATGTAAATGACCTAATATGCAACCTAGTATGATATGCTAATTTATCCCATACAATATGCTTGAAAACAACACTTTATTCATAAGAAATAAACACAAGGGTAGAGTCTTACCTTTTGCATGCTCCCTCGAACATAATTGATATTTTTAAGCACACTTTAAGAGATGAAAATAAACTAACCAACCTAATATGAACAATACAAATCCATCCTAAAAATACTAGCATGTGATTATTTTGCATAAACTAACCTAACATGATTACTAACCTAAAAGACTTAAACATGCATGAACCTAATCCTAAATATCCAATCCTAATATGATATGACTAAAAAAGAATGGAAGAAGAGAAACATGCATACATATTATAAAAATAATTCCTAAAAAAACAATAAACTAGCCTATCATGCATACTAAAGAAATATGGAACCTAAACTATGCATGCTAACAATGAACTATATCCTATGCATGTATACTAACAATGAACTAAATCCTATGCATACTAAGAAAATAAAAACTTAACCTAGCATGATTAAGAAGAAGAAGAAGAAGAAGAAGAAGAAGAAGAAAACAAAACTTTAAACTACAAGCTACTAACCTCTTTTTTTGCCTCCTTCCCTTTTGCTCCAAGCCTTCTCCTCAATCTCCAAGGACTCCAAGGACCTCAAGGACTTTAAAACTTAAGCTAGAGTGCTATGGGGGAAGCTTGTGCAATTGCTCAAGCCTCTACTCTCCAAGCTAGCTCTATAAAGCTTTTTCTCTATGTTAAAACTGATTTCAGGGCCCTCTATTTATAGGGAGGCCTGAGTTTGATCAATGGCTGAGTTTAAATCTCTTAGGAATGATCCAAGGGCTCTAAATCAGTCTTCCAAGGTGTTTGAACTCATCCCAAAGTCTCTATGGCCGAACTGGACACATGACAAGGCTTGGAGGAGTCCTGGCAGGAAAAAAACTGTGAAATATGCAATTATTGGCTAAAAGGATCGACGACCATCCACCTTGGGACGGTTGGCCGTCCTTCATGGACGGTTGGCCATCCCTTGGTGGACGGTCATCCATCCCCTATGCCAATTTTGGCCTATGTGGGCCTAACTCAGCCCATTTTGACCCGGTTTCGGTTTTTTTTTTTGGCTTTTCGGGCCCGTTTTAAGTCCAAATTTGACGATTCAAGCGCCGAAACGATCGTGATTCGATTCTCCATGTTTTAAGAAGTGTTTGAAGTGAAAATGCATTGACCAAGGTCAAAAGTTTAGGAAACATTTGATCGATTAGCTGTTTAGGGCCTGCCGGGCCCAAATTAGGGTTTTGAAATCTGCTAACCGATTGCTTTTGAAATCATTTCTTCTTCTCGAAAAAAGTTTTAAAATGTTTTAGGAAAGTGTTTTGAAGCCTTTGAAGGCTTTGGTTTGGTAAAAATATCGAATCCCGGTCGCTTCCGGTCGAAACCCTAATCTGCGCTTGAAAGGGCCTTTTGGGCCTCAAGAGCCAAACATGAGCCAGAAGGTCCAACAGGTCTTGCCACTGATCAATTTAGCTACCAAACACACTTCGAATATCTATGCAAAAGCCTTGAGACCATTCGAGACAAGATCGACAGTCATTCAGGGCTTTTGTGATTCAAAGGACAGTAATGCCCTTCAGTCACAAAAGGCCTTATTTTCTATCAAGCCTGGCTCAGAATGCCATGGAATTTTGCAGGGATGTTTCAAGACTCTCTAAAGACCTAATGCAAAAAGAACCGACTCAATCTGACCTAAAAACCTACATGTGATAATGACTTCTAATTAACTACCCATAAAGGGTAAAACTGAGAACTTAGGGTTTTAACACCCTATTTCACCTCAAATCAAAGGCAACCATTAATGACCATACTCATGGTCAAATATGGATGTCTACAGAAGCCCCTCGTTGATGTTCATGGCTTTGCCAGTGAATATCAACGAAACAAAATGACATCCCATTTTTGCCATGACAAAAGAGGGATGATCAATTACTTAACTCAACCATCAAAATCATCTTGAAAGCTTCGCTTCAAATTCTCTCTTTCTAGAAATCTCACTTCTAGTTATCTCAAGGATTTTCAATCGTTTTGGAAATTTCATTTCCAATTTTCATTAAACTCAGCAGTCTTCGACTATCCTAGAAATTTCATTTCTAGTCATCTCAAGAATTTTCAATCCCTTTGGAAATTTCATTCCCAATCATCTTAAAATTTAGGAGTCTTCGACTCACTCTAGAAATTTCATTTCTAGTTATCTCAAGGATTTTCAATCCATTTGGAAATTTCTTTTCCAATTATCTTAAAACTTTGAGAGTGTAGACATCCATTTTTGACCATGAGTATGGTCATGAATGGTTTCCTTTAATTTGAGGTGAAATAGGGTGCAAAACCCTAAGTTCTCAGTTTTACCCTTTGTGGGTAAGTAGATGTCATTATCACATGTAGGTTTTTAAGTCAGATTGAGTCGGTTCTTTTTGAATTAAGTTTTTAGAGAGTCTAGGAACATCCCTGTAAATTTCCATGGCATTCCGAGCCAGGCTTGATAGAAAATAAGGCCTTTTGTGAATGAATGGCAGTTTGGTCCTTTAAATCACAAAAGCCCTGAATGACTGTCGATCTTGTCTCGAATGGTCTTGAGACTTTGGCATAGATATGTAAAGTGTGTTTTGTAGCTAAGTTGATCAATGACAAGATCTGTGGAGCCTTCTGACTCATGATTGGCTCTTGAAGCTCGAAAGGCCCTTTCAAAGCCCAGATTAGGGTTTCAACCGGAAGCGACCGGGATTCGATATTTTTATCAAACCAAAGCCTTCAAAGGCTTCAAAACACTTTCCTAAAACATTTTAAAACTTTTTTCAATAAGAAGAAATGATTTCGAAAGCAATCGGTTAGTAAATTTCAAAACCCTAATTTGAGCCCGGCAGGCCCTAAACAGCTAATCGGTCGACTTTTCCCTAAACCTTTGACCTAGGGTCAATGCATTGTCACTTCAAACACTTCTTAAATCATGGAGAATCGAATCACGATCGTTTTGGCTCTTGAATTGTCAAATTTGGACTTAAAACGGGCCCGAAAGGTCGAAAAAAACCGAAACCGGGTCAAAACGGGCTGAGGTAGGTCAACACAGGCTAAATATGGCATGGAGGACCGATGGCCGTCCACCTAGGGACGGCCAACCGTCCATGAGGGATGGCCAACCGTCCTAGGGTTGATGGTTGTCGATCCCTTCAGCCAATAAATGCCAGTTTTCAGTGTTTTTCCTGCCCGGGACTCTTCCAAGCCCTGCCATGTGTCTAGTTCGGCCATGAGGACTTTTGGATGAGCATGAACACCTTGGAAGACTGATTTTGAGCCCTTGGATCATTCCTAAGAGATTTAAACTCAGCCATTGATCAAACTCAGGCCTCTCTATAAATAGAGGGCCCTGAAATCAGTTTCAACACACAGAAAAAGCTTTAGAGAGCTAGCTTGGAGAGTAGAGGCTTGAGCAATTGCACAAGCTTCCCCCATAGCACTCTAGCTTAAGTTTTAGAGTCTTTAAGTTCCTTGGAGTCCTTGGAGCTTGAGGAGAAGGTTTGGAGCTTGAGGAGAAGGCTTGAAGCTCAAAGGCTTGAAGGTAGAGGTTAGTAGTTTCTTTTCTGTTCTTGTTCTTTTTCTTTTTCTTTTTTAATAATGTTAGGTTAGGTGTTTATTTTCTTAGTATGTATAGGGTTTAGTTTATTGTTAGTATACATAGGATATAGTCTATTATTAACATGCATAGTTTAGGCTCCATATTAGTTTGCATAATAGGCTAGTTTGTTTTTAATATGCATGGATATTTCTCCCTCTCTTATTCTCTTCTTCTTCCATTCTTATATTATCATACCATTATAGGATTGGTTATTAAGAGTTAGGTTCATGCATGTTTAAGTCTCTTAGGTTAGTAATCATGTTAGGTTAGTTTTAAAATCACATGTTAATATTTTTTAGGATGAATTTCTATTGTTCATATTAGGTTGTTAGTCTATTCAAGTTAAGCATTAGTATTATTCTAATCATGGTTTATTTTTATCACTTGGAAGTGTTTGATTGATATATAAAATGTGTTGGAGGGAGCATGCAAAGGTGAGTCCCTTCCCTTGTTATTAAATGCCATTTTGCTTTTATGATAGCTTAGTATGCATACTAGGTTGCATTTAGTGCATTCTTTTACTATTTTTATTTATTATTTTAGGGTTTTAAGTACACTTTTTGATTACTTTCAAATCTGTCCATGGATTTAAAGTAACCTAAAAGTGCACTAAAACTCATTTTTTAGGCCAAAATCAACATAGAAACATGCCTAGGTTCACATAGCTAATTTAGATTTGCATTTAGGACATTTTCATGCATTATTTGTATTCTTGATTGTATTTTTATTCATTTTCCAGAATTTTCCAGCATGCATTATTTTGATATTTAGGATTATTTAGATGACTATAGGATGTAGTTAGGGACTTCTAGGATAGGGAAGCCACTTGGCTTCACTTAGGACTCCCCTTTTGTTGTAAAAACTATATCTAAAGAGGAATTTCAACTTGTTTAGGAGTCTATTTTTGAGAGTTTTCAAATGAAAATTAAAGAAGTTGTTTTGGGATGAAACTCCCATTTTGAAAGATGAAGTATTTCAAACAAACACTAACTTTCGAAGATAGAGTCTTAGATAAGGTAGAATGCCTTCAAGGATATAGTTCATTACAATAGGAGAGTCCTATGTAATCGAACTACGTGGACTTTGATCTTTGTCAAGCAATTGATAAGGTACGTAGGCAGTCAATAGGGCGCAAGTCCAATCTTAGGTTGACTTCTAGTCTCCTAAGACCCTTAGGATTGTGTATACTTTTGTACTATATATTATTATATTTATATTTTGTGGTTGATTAGATATACTAGGATTGTTTTGAAAAGATTTTGATAAAGCCCAAACTTAATTAGGAGACCTTTAATTAGGGCGAGGTGGGTGCCTACAAGGAGTTCCTTGGAACCTTCCCACTTCGTAACCTAGCCCCCGAATCCAACTTTGATTCAAAGACCATGCTTTTCCAAAATATGGGGTCAATGTTTTATTGAAAATAAAACTCTTTTTTGTGGTTTCCTTGTTCCCTAAAAATAAGGTGGCGACTTCTAGTTTTTTACAAACTCTTATCCTTTTTCAAAAACCCTATCTTGAGTGGATAATAGAGAATGATAAATGTGGATAATAGAGAAGGATAAATCGAGACGGATAAACATCATCCACAATCCACTCAAGATAAACACTCCCCCCAAGAGTGAACGAGAGGGCTTCCCGATCCAGGTTGGCTGGTTTACAGACTGGCGACTCCGTTGGGGATGTCGAGGGCTAAACTATAATTAATTATTTTTGGGCTTTTCAATTTCTTAATTAATAAAATCAATCACTTGCATTTGTATGACTGTGTGACTTTAATTCCTGCATTGTGTGCGCATTGACTCTGCATGATTAGGACGTTGTATGCTATAGCCAAGGATGAGCCTAGCCCTGGGCCCAGTTTCTTTGACTCTCGGGTTCCATGTATGTGAAAGCCATCACCCTTCTTGCCAAGTACCCTCGGGTATATCAAACGGACCAATCACGTACTGTTGGACCCACGCAGCATTCCTGATGTCACATGTGGTTAGGTATATCGATTGGACCGAGCGAGTAAGGGACACTCAGCCTACCCTTTGCATTAGTCCATATAGACTGTGTCTGTAGGACACATACCCTAAGTCACTTTTTGGCACATTATTGTAATGTTATGCTGCCGGATTTTACCCCTGGTTTTGTATGAGCCATGATTGTGAAATGTGTAGAACCACTATGACCTGGATCTGTAGGAATAAACCTTTATGAAATGCCCTAAACTCTTAAGGGATGTATTATCAAAGAGTCAAGGTACCTAATGAAGGCTAGTACCCTATAGGTTCATGAGCTTAGGCCTGTTGTAGTGCTGCCCGAATAGTGGTATTGATTTATGAGTCTTAGGAGAAGACGTGAGACATGAGACATGAGATATGAGACTGGGCTTTAGGCCCATGTCTTTTGGATACAAGAGCTAGATCCACTGTGAGTTTAGGATGTGGGATTTAGGCCCATGTCAGTTGGATAGAAGATATAAGCCTGTGGTAAAGATTGAGATGTAAGCTGTGAGCTGTGAGAATGAGATTCGTACTCAGGCCTTAGGCCCATTTTTCGTAAGATAGAATGTGAAGGTTGATTTGTAGGCTTTAGGCCTATATTCTTGTAAGCATGTGAGATTATCCTTATTCATCCATTTTTCACACTGGAAGCTCTTAGTTGATTCAAATCTTTTCTCCTTCCAAGCATTCTGGCTTGGCGTCGTGATTCTAGCGGTCGGTTGTTTAAGGGTTTACCTGTCGATTCAAATATGTCTAGTAACGAGGATCATACCCTTATTGCCATTGGAACTAATGGAAAGATGACTGATGAGAAGATCGAGGCACTCTTAAAAGTGGTCCAAGAGTTAGTTCATCAGAAAGAAGAGGAGGATAAAGTGCGAGCCTGTACTAATCCCTTATTTGAGAATGTTGATGAAGAGGAGTGTTTCCTTAGACCGAAGATAGTTGTTGAGCCCACTAGGCCTAGTGCAGAATTTGTTCAGCCTGTTGATCTGGAAAAAGGGTCCAAGCCCAAGACCCCTGCTTTCTTTTCCACTGAGCCTATAATGTTGAGTAGCAAGGTCGAAGCCCTGGAAAAAGCCTTGAAAGGTATTAGAAAGTCTGTTGATTTGGTGGACACGTCGTTGTTATCTCTGTTCCCTAAGGCCCGTATGCCCACTCATTTCAGAATGCCCGAGTTAGAGAAGTTTGATGGAATGGGTTGTCCTAAAACCCATCTGAAGATGTACGTGAGAGCCATGCATCCACGAGGGGCTGATGATGACCTGCTAGCCCAAATGTTCCATGAGACACTAGCTGGATCCACTCTGAAATGGTTTTTGTCACTAGATGAGTCTAGAATGAAGCCATGGGAGGATGTATGCACTGAGTTCAGCAATCATTACCGGTATAACACAGAAGTTGATGTCACTAGAAGGGACTTGGAGACTACTAAGCAAGAATCGAGGGAAACTTTCTCTGCTTTCCTCACCCACTGGAGAGCCAAGGCTTCTAAAATGGCTAACCTCCCCGAGGAAGAAGAACAAATCCGCATGATAGTGAAGAACTTGCTCCCAGTGTATCACAAGCACATGTTCTTCCAATATCTCCCAAATTTCCTAGCTCTAGTCGCTGCTGGTACACAAGTGGAGGACGCTCTAGCTGATGGAGCTCTCCGAACTGATGAACCCTACAAAAATCGACGACCTGTCATCAATGGGAAGGCTACGGAAGTCAATGCCATATCTCAGCCTACTCCATTTACCCAACCTTTTTCCCTAGGAAATAAGCCATCCAGAAAATTCACCGAGCTCTATATGCCATTGGAAAAAGTCTTCGAGAAGTTAAAAGCTCGAGGCTTGCTCTAACCTCTAGAACCCAGACCTACACCCAACCAAGTACCCAAGAACTACAATGAAAATGAATACTGCCATTTCCATCAATCCAAAGGCCATGTTACCAACCGTTGCTTCCGTCTACGCCATGAAGTCCAAGACCTCATAGACAATAAAACCATTTCCCCACCTTCTCATTGCGGAATATAGTACAAGGATTCATTGATCAATGTCTGATTGAAATCCCTCAACCCTTCACCAGCCCAAGGGGGCTTTATCGTTCATGGAGACAGTTTGAAAAAGATACATTCCCGAATTTTAGTTCGAATGGGCTTCCCGAGCCTCGCAAAGTGGATTAGTCGCCAAAGAATGGTACTAGTCAGTGGGCTCTCAAAGAAAGGTTTGAAGCTAGAGATCCTTGTGTGGATTTATTGACAGAAAGAAATGAGAGGTTTAGTTTCTACGTTCTCTGCCCTGAAAAGTCTCATAAAGCTGATATGAGAAAGATTGAACCCATTAGATCTAATGCTAGAACCAAGAAAGCCTTTTCCAAGACTAGAACTAGCCAATGGGAGTTGCGAAAAAGATATGAGGCCGGAGATCCCGAAGTAGGCCTGTTAGGGGAACCTAGTGGGATGTTCGACTTCTATGTCCTTTACCCTAAGATGGAGAAGCCCACATTTGAAAAACCCACCTGTGAAGAACCCATTGCTCCTTCTGGTTGGGGTGATGACCCTGACTCACTTGAAGAAAATGTTCCTGTGGCTCGGGTTGAACCCGAAGATCCAAACCTCATCTGTTTTACGAAAGCTAGCCAGAGTATCCTTAAGAAGTATTTCTGAACCAAGGTCATCCATATGAATGGGAACACCTATCACCGAACTGTCTATCTAAGGCAACCATGGGTCACCCAGTATTTCAGATCAAGTTCGACTTCTGCCGAGTCTACCATAGATGATGGGTCAGAGAATGAGATTGATATCATAGAGTGGGAAGATTTGATGAACACACTCGAAGAGATAGCAGATATTTGGGCCAGTGATGAGGAAGATGTTAACCATGTCACTAGAGGAGGTCGTCATTTCAAGCCCGCCAACTTGGAATCCGACAATCCTTTGGGAGAGTTAGAAAGATCTCAACACACTGAAGTTCAAGAGGAAGAGGAAGAGATACTGAAACAACTCAAGCGCACTCAAGCCAACATCACCATCTGGGGACTTTTAATGGCTTCTCAAAAGCACAGGCAGACAGTACTCAGGCTACTGAACCAAGTTCAGATTCCCATCGATACGTCACCCGAAGGTTTAGTCAGTCTGGTCAATCCAGTTCGGCATGGGCAGTCAATATCCTTCACAGAGTCAGACCTTCCAAAGAAAGGACCTCATCATTTGCAAGCTTTGTATGTCACGGTGGATACTATGAGCAAAAGAATTCCTACAGTGTTGATAGATAATGGGTCAGCCTTGAACGTATGTCTTCTCAGCACCGCCACTTCCTTGGACATCGAATCGTCAGAATTCAAACGATCAGGGAAAACCGTGAGAGCATACGACAACACTCGAAGAGAAGTAGTTGGGATGGTCACTTTATCTCTAGCTATTGGGCCTGTAGAATTCCAAGTCGATTTCCAAGTACTGGACATGCCTGCCTGTTTCAATCTTCTACTTGGTAGGCCTTGGATTCATCCAATTGGGGCTGTGCCTTCTTCCCTCCATCAAAAGGTTAAGTTCCCCTACAAAGGCTCAGTGGTGACATTGAAGGGAGATTCTGAGATCACTCCTACCCGTGTACCTATCTGTGAGATCAAGCCAGAGATCGAAGAAGTACCGTTGACAGGTTTTGAATACATACAGTGTGTAGAGGTTGAGTCAGGATGTAAAGAGAAGATGGTGCTAGATTGTAGTCTATAAGGGAATATGCAAGTAGGCCAGATCATGAAAAATATGGGCTTCTTTCCAAGAATGGGCTTAGGTCGTCGTCATCAAGGCACGCCTGATTCTATCGAGTATCCCTCAGCAATTTATCCCTTCAGGTTGGGCTATCAAAGTACCAAAGTTGACAGAAAAGAGACGGCACATAAAAGAAGAGAAAGACAGTTAGTTAGCTAAAGAAGAGGGACGAGTCCCTAACCTCACTTTGAAACCCTACCGGCCCACTTTGAATGGAGCTTTTGTCAAAGAAGGGGATGATTTCCCTTATTGTGGGTTCCCTGAGCCCATTTACCATCAAGGTCAGAATGTGCATAGATTTTCGAGATTTGAACAAGGCGTGCCCTAAAGATGATTTTCCGTTGCCACACATAGATATCCTAGTAGATAGTACCGTCGGTCATGCTCTGTTATGATTTTCCGTGCCCTAAAGATGGCCCCTATAGATATGGAGAAAACCTCTTTCATTACTCAATGGGGGACCTTCTGTTATCGAGTTATGCCCTTTGGCCTAAAGAATGCTGGTTCTACCTATCAGAGAATGATAACCACCTTATTACATGATATGATTCATAAGGAAGTGGAGGTGTATGTGGATGATATGATCGTGAAGTCTAAGGATCGAGAAAGCCATTTTGAAGCTCTAGGCAAGTTCCTTCAAAGAATTAAGCAATTTAACCTGAGATTGAATCCTCAAAAGTGCGCCTTTGGAGTAACTGCGGGAAAGTTGTTGGGATTTATGATCACTCGGAAAGGAATAGAGGTCGACCCGAGAAAGATTAAAGCCATCACGGAGATGCAGCCGCCAAAGACAGAAAAGGAGATTCGAGGATTCTTAGGCAAAGTTCAGTTTATCAGTCGATTTATAGCACAACTGACCATGATTTGTGAGCCCATCTTCAAGCTTTTTAAGAAGGATGTGCCCACGAAGTGGAATGACACGTGCCAAGAAGCCTTTGAAACCATTAAGAGATATTTGAGCAACCCACCAATATTAGTTCCCCCGCGGCAAGGTGAGCCTTTGCTACTTTATTTAGCACTTACTGAAACTGCGATGGGAGCTATGTTAGCTCAGTATCTCCCAGAATCTTGAAAGGAGAATGCGGTGTATCATTTGAGCAAGAAGATGACTGACTATGAGGTTAAATATGACGCGTTAGAGAAAACATGTGTGGCATTGGTATGGGTTACCCAAAAGCTCCGCCATTACATGCTGTCTTTTCAAGTGCAACTCATTAGTTGTATGGACCCCCTGAAGTACTTATTGGAGAAGCCGATATTATCCTATAGGACTGCCCGTTGGTTATTGCTATTATCAAAGTTCGACATTCAATATGTAGTGCATAAATTAGTGAAAGGAAGAGCAGTGGCAGAGTTTCTAGCAGAACATCCGTCGTCAGTAGAAAGACTGTCTGAGTACCAGTTTCCCGACGAAGAGATACTAGAAATAAGTAAAGAGCCTTGGAAAGTTTTCTTCGATGGGGCTTATAATAAGAGAGGATGTGGAATAGGCGTGTTATTAGTCACACCGGAGAATAACTTGATACCATTATCTGTCAGGTTATCCTTTGATGCTACTAATAATATAGCTGAATATGAAGCCTGTATCCTAGCATTGGAAGCTGCCTTGAAATTGGGTGTGAAAGAATTAAAAGTATATGGGGATTCCGCTTTGATCATATGTCAGACTAGAGGAGAGTGGAAGACTCGGGATAAGAAGTTGTTACCCTACCATGAGTACTTAGAGACTTTGGTGAAAGAATTCCGTCGAATTGACTTCTTTTATCTGTCTAGGTTAAAGAATAAGTTTGCGGATGCCTTAGCTACTCTAGCATCCATGGTAGATATCCCTAAAGATGAAGGTGTAACTCCTCTCATTATTGAGTCCCGAGAAGAACCGACCTACTGTTGTATTATCCAAAAAGGAGAGCCGAATGATGGAAAGCCGTGGTACCATGACATCCAGCAGTTTGTAGAAAAAGGAGAATATCCAAAAGAGGCATCATTCGTGGATAGAAAAACCATAAGAAGGTTAGCCAGTCAATATATTCTGTGTGGGGGGAAGCTGTACCAGAGATCACACGACGGAGTGCATCTGTTATGCGTCAATGAACAAGAAGCTGAAAGAATAGTGTTGGAAGTGCATGAAGGGGCTGGGGCTCCGCATATGAATGGATACGTGCTAGCTAAAAAGATCTTGAGACTAGGGTATTACTGGTCAACCATGGAGAGGGATTGCCATCTACATGTCAAGAAGTGTCATAAATGTCAAGTGTTTGCAAGTGGAAAACATCAACCCTCGATGCTAGTCACTACCATGTCTTCGCCATGGCCATTTGCAACATGGGGCATTGACATCATTGGCAAGGTAACCCTCGCATCATCAAATGGGCACGAATACATCCTGGTCGCCATAGATTATTTCACCAAATGGGTAGAAGCTGCATCTTACAAGACATTGAATGCCAAGCGAGTAGCGAGGTTCATACAGAATAATATCATCTACCGGTATGGAGTGCCCCACGAGTTCATCTCTGACAATGGACAACATTTCTGAAAAGAAACCGAAGCGCTCTTACAAAAGTATAGTATCAAACATCACCGCTCGTCTCCCTATAGACCACAGACGAATGGGGCTGTTGAGGCAGCGAATAAGAATCTCAAGTCGATCTTGAAAAAATCCACCGAGACTTACAATGACTGGCATGAGAAATTACCACTAGCATTGTGGGGATATCGTACTTCCATTAGATCATCGACTGGGGCTACACCTTTTTCACTCGTATATGGAATGGAAGCGGTATTGCCTATAGAGTTAGAAGTCCCGTCGTTAAGAATTGCCATGGAGAGTCAACTGGCGGAGGTAGAATGGGTAAGGAACTGGTATGAAGAGTTAGCTCTACCGGATGAAAGGCGATTGAGGGCACTGTACCACATTCAGGGGTTTCAAAGAAGAATAACCAAGGCGTTTGGCAAAAAAGTGAAGCACAGAGGTTTGAAGAAAGGGGATTTAGTACTAAAGGAGATCCGAGCACCGATCCACGACCCGTGAGGAAAGTTCAAGCCCACATAGGTAGGCCCTTACATCTTCAGAGAAATACTGTCAGGCGGAGCTGTGAAGATTGCAGACATTGACGGAAATGAATTCTCTCAACCTACCAATTTGGATCAATTGAAGAAGTACCACATATAAAAATAAAAAAATAAAAAAAAAGAGCCCGCTAGGTAGAAAACCCGTAAGGGCTGCCTAGGCAAAAGTTAGGGTATTCAAATAAAAAAAATAATAAAAAAAATCAAGCTCGCTAAGTAGAAAACCTGAAAAGGCTGCTTAGGCAAAAGTTAGAGCAAATAAAAAAAAAGAAGTGGACTTCTTCAATTTGATTCATGAACTACGAAGACCTGATTCCCCAAATATCACAAAGAGTTAGAGAAAAATGACAAAACATTACATCAAGGACGGGGATACGTAGGCAGCCCATAAAGTTACTTTGGGTGCGGTCTATTTCTTGTAAAAACACCAAGAGTTTGGTTCATTTGTAATTATTAAGGGATATTTGTTGAGATTTTAATAAAATTGATATTTATTTATCCATAAAGGGTAGAAACCTTTTGAAAGATTTATTACATGCCATATGTGTCCATAATTCCTACTTTCTTCAAATCTTACATTGCCCATAAAAAGTAAAAAAAAAAAGAAAATCCCTAATCTACTCTAAGTCCTTCTCGCTCCGCGGGCTTGGGCTTCATTCTGATCTTCTCTATTTCTCTTAACTCGTGATGCATCTGGTGGAAGTGACGGACCCGCTGACTGAGCTGTGACTCGAGAACCATAAACGAGGCTTTGAACCTTATCCTTCATAGCCTGCACCTTCAAACCCAAGTCTTGTTTAAGCCAAGCCCGGTACTCCCCATCAAGCCTTAAAGGCCCATTGCGATCTCCTACCTGACTCATACATAAACCTGAAGCCCATTTCTTCATAGCCTAAGATACCAAAGATGGAGTAGCCTCTTCTACCCCATGAACATGCCCTTTGATAGGGAGATTTGTTTGAGCACGGTCCATCTGGCGAAGTACACAAGAAGCCCAGTAAAATGATGTATGCTTTAGGCCCATAAGCTTCACCTGACAACATCCCGAAGTGTGTAGTACATACTCTTTACCACAATCCCATATGGCCACATGCCACTGAATATCTTCCCAAGTCAGAGAAGAGAACAAGATGATCATATCCTGAATCGAGCGATGCTCAAGAAACAAAAGCTTACGCGAACAAGAGTTGTGGGACAAGTGTTTAGGCCCATCACAAGGAGCAATCAGCTTGAGTCTCTCAGCCAACCACATCTGAAGGAGAATGGGGCTACCCCTAATGCAAGAAGCAGAGTTGGAGTGGAAGTGGTCAAGCCCAATTAGAGTTTCAGCTAACACCAGAGGGATAATGTTATGAGACTTCGACAATGGCAGAATGAGTTCACATGTTTCAATAGGTATGAGAATGGTTCCGTTTGAAACAAGGAAACAACCCACTATGCATAAGGCAAGTGCGTACTGGGTAGGCCTATGAAGAGCTAGTGGTTTTCCCCCTTCCCCCAAGAAAAATGAAGCTAGTTTGAGAAGATCAATGGAGTTTTCATGGATATATGAAGAAGCTTCCCTAGGCAAGAGTTCAAAGAGAGAAGAAAATGTTTGGAAGTAACCTTGACGGATGGTAGGAAAAATGAAGGGACCATTAACAGAGACATTCATCAAGGCACAAAACTCTTCAAATAAAGGACATACCTCTTCATAGTTGAAGCGAAACACATGAAGATCAGAGTCCCAGAAGTGGATCACAGAGTTGAGAAGTTTGTCTTCAAGCTTCACATGACAGCGAAAGAACCACGAAGTCAGGCCAAATCATGCGAACACCCTTTTGTCTTCTGCCATCATTCTTGCTACGAATAGGTTGATGATCAACTTAAGAGCTTCCATTGTATTTAGTGTGATGAAAGTGAGCCTAGAGGTGTGTTTTTATAGCTTTTTGGCAAAGAAATCGAGTTAGAGGCGAAATAGAACTCTCAAAACGTCAAAATAATCAAAAAATGAGAACCAAGGTCGATGACCATCCCCCAAAGGACGGCCAACCGTCCCCTAGGGACGGCCAACCGTCCATGGAGGGATGGTCATCCATCCCTGATCTCAAATTTTGCCTAATTTTGACTTTTTCAAGACTTTTTGACACCCGATTTGACTTTTCTCTCAATTTTCGTCAGTTTTGACCTATTTTTGGGTTAAAATTGAACCAAAAAAGCAATTGAAACATATTTGTATTCTCATTAGGATAAAATTACATGCCACTTAGGGTTTTTGGTGCATACATAGAGAAATAATTACATAGAAAACCCTAAACAGGCCTCCTATAGGCCTAATAGTACAAAATCATCTCCGCCGGGATGATTTCCTCGTTCCCCGTGAACCCGATGCTTCATGATCCCCTCTTGATCCATGGTGCTCCTGTGAAGGATGGGTTGAAGCCTGCAAACCGAAAGATTAAGTAAGATTGGTGAAGAATGAGATCACTAGTGATTGAAAGAGTAGAGAGAGAATTACCTGTGCAGCTATGTTCGCATTGTGTGCATCAAGATTCATGCTTTGAAGTTCCCTAGTCAATGATGCACTGTATGCCAACCACTCCTCAACATATGGTACAGGCACCTGAAAGATTGAAAGATTCAAAATGTTAGGAGAGAGAAAGCTATATATGACAAAGGGTGAAAGTATAATAATTACCGAAGTGTAAGAAAGATTAATGTGTTGATATTCATTATAAGGCACTCGAGTAATCGGTTTTTGAACAAAGCTACCATCCTTAATGATTGCACCTGCCAGGGGACAGGTGGCAAAGAAGGAGTAGAAGATGAAGACTCGCCCTCGGGTTCGACGACCCTGCCAAATAAAGAGATATGAAGAATAATGTATAGAAAAGAGGCAAGGCTGTCAAGAGAAAGTTTGATACCTCAGCAGGTGGAAATCCTGATACAAGTGGACGCATCAGATAGCGCTGACAGAATGTACGATAATCCTTATGCGGACGATGGAAAGCATGAAAGATTATGAGCATCAAGGATTTGCAGCGGAAGGAATACAATAAAAATTTTATAGAAGATGAATCCTTACTCATAATCAAACAAAGAATCGAACTCAAGCATTGGATTATGAATATAAATCAAGAACATGAATTAAACAAATTTAAAACAAGCTTACTTGATTCCTTTGATGAAGCCTCGATCGCATCCTCAAGCTTCAAAGTATATGAAGCCTCCAAGGTATCCACACGAACATAAGACTCCACACTTCCTTGAACCTCCACAACCCTTGAGGAGAGCCAAGCTTAGAGATGGGAGAAGGGGAAAACGGCTAGGGAGAGGGGATAGCACACTAGGGCCGGCCCTTGCATCTCACTCTAGGGTTTTGCCTCCTTTTCTTTAATGATGAATTACTTAGTGCTAGCTTTGACCCATCATTATGTATTTATACATGATATTTCCTTTAATTATAAATTGATCCCTCTCTTATTAACTATTAATAAATAGGGTCAATAGTTATAATTAATTGGAATATTTCCCTCTCTTTAAAATGTGAAACTCACTTATGTCCTTATGTGTGTGACCCTTTGGGTTCATCCCAACCTAGCAGTGGACAGGGACATCTCTATGTCTCCCAAAATAGAAAGTTTCTATTTTTAGGTTCAATTGAAACAATTCCAATTATGCCCTTATTGATAACACTTTATCAATAGGCCTACACTGGTCATGAGTGACATC
>JAESVK010000811.1:1763780-1788739 GCA_017140935.1 Hamamelis virginiana
AATTGATATGCCCTTTAGGATTGGTTTTAGGGCATACCTCTAACAGTAAATCCTCAACCTTATTTTTGTTTTCCTGAATTCTTACATAAGTCTATAATGCTATGATGTAAGTTCTCTTCATTCTCATATGAGATGGATCATCTTTTTCTTTTTGCTATGAGAATGTTTAACATGATAGGGTAGTTTCTTATTTGTTTATGCATGATAGCATATTGATAGTTTTAGTGTTGTTGTTCATGGTGTTTATTTAATATATTTGCATATTAGAATAGGATATGTAGTTCATTTTTTTTAGCATAGGGCAGTAACATATTTGTATATTTAGCAATATATAGGTTTTGATTTAGTGATTATTCATTGTGATTTTTATGTGGGATAATTTGATAAGGTAATTTTATTATGATTTTTATGAGAGTATATGTGATTAGGGTGTCTTTTATTGTGATTAAATGCATATTAGAGTTAGCTTCATTATTATGATATGTGATTAAATGTGATTAGGGTTAGCTTAGTTAGGATTTTATATGAGTATGCATGTTAGGATTAGTTTTTATTATTTTATGTGTAGATGCATGATTAGAATTAGTTTTATTATGATTTTATGTTAGAATGCATGTTTAGGGTTGTTTAGCTTAGTTATTATCTTATGTGAATATGCATGTTAGGGTTATTTAGCTTAGTTGTGATTTATGCTAGTATGCATGTTTAGGATTAGTTAGCTTTGTTGTGATTTTATGTAAGTATGCATGAGTAGGGTTAGATTTGTTGTTATTTTGTGTACAAGCATGTTAGAATAAATATTGACGTATTCATATTGTTATTTGAATCTCTCGATGTTTGATTGATGATTTTAATGATAACATGAGTATATTAGTATATTATCTTAACATGTGGTGAGTTTTGAGTCTTTATTTTTTTTTATGCCTTTACGGTTATTTAAACACTTGATTTGGATTTATTGGTGTGAAAATATAAAATGTGTACGAGGGAGCGTGCAAAGGTAAGATCCTTCTCTTGTGTTTAAATTAATTATAAGAGCACTTTTTTGTTAATTTTAATGTTGTTTTATGTGATAATCTAGTCAAGCATGTCAGTTAAATTTGTATATTATAATAGTATGCATATTAGGATGTTTATTCATTGTTAGCCATGGATTAAGAATGATTTTTAGGCCATTAAAAGTGTGTATTCAAATCTGTCCAGATTTGAATACATACTTTAAAATGGTTTAATTATCATTTTTAAGCCATGATTTGCATGATTTTTGTAGTTTATCTTGTATATTCATGTAGAAAGCATGCTAGGTCTTCTTCACAATTTTTTATTCTTATTTTCATGGTTTTTAGGGTGGTTTAAGGTTAATATTCAAATCTGTCCGGGTTTGTTTATGTCCTTAAATCGCTTCTAAAAATTATTTTAGGGCTAAATCTAACTTACAAATATGTTTAGGATCACATAGTTTGATTAGTATGCATTTAGGAACATTTTCATGCATGGTTAGAATTGATTTTGTGAATGTTTGATTAATTTATTTAAATTACAGCATGCATTGCATTAGGATTTTAGGGTGTTAGACAAACTTTAGGGCTAGTTAGGGACCCTAGGCTTAGGAAGGTCACTTGACCTTCCCTAGGACTGTCCTTTGTTGTAAAAGTCATACTCAGATTTGAGTATTTTAATTGATTTAAGAGTCTATCTTCGAGGGATTTTCTAAAAAGATTTTAATGTGATTTTTATGAAATGAATATGATTTTTTATGAGATATTTGATTATTAAATGATTTTCAAAAAGATTTGAAATGTTTTAAAGGTTTTTACTTTGGAATGAAATTCCTCTCAATATGATTTGTTTTCTTGAAATATCTTTGAAAAAGATTTTCAATTGGAATTTAATTCTAAAGATAAGAATTGTTTTAGAATATTTGGATTTTAAGAAAGTCTTTTAATTTGAAATGATTTTGAATAAATAATTTTAAACAAACAAAAACTCTCGAAGTTAGAGTCTTGAATTAGGTTGAATACCTTTGATGATGTGATCGATTACAATAGGAGAGTCCTAGGGTAGTCGAACTACGTGGACTTTGATACTTGCTAGGTGATACTAGTAAGTTACGTAGGTGCTAATAGGGCTCAAGTCCGCCCTAGGATGCCCGTAGGGTATTCTAGGTTTTTAGGGTTTGTTTGTATATATTTTTTATTAATTATTTATTAATATAACTAATATAGATAATGCATTTATATCACTACTTTATTGGTTGATTTAGATTATTTAGGATTGTTTGCATTAAGGATTTAAATAGCCCAAATAAATTAGAAGTCCTTTAATTAGGGCGAGGTGGGTGCCTACAAGTGAAAGCTTGGAACCTTCCCACGTCGTAACCTAGCCCCCGGATCCATCTCTGGTTCAAAGACTGTCTTTTCATTGAAAATGGAGTTTGTTTTGTTTTGATTTTAAAAAATAAAACATTTTCATGGTTTCCTTATTCCTTAAAAATAAGGTGGCGACTCCTTTGTTTTGTTGTTTTCTAAACCCCCCTAATCACATCGCCAGGTGATGATGTGGACACAATCTAGCCCGTCAAAAGGCTGGTCCACAGTAGCCTGAGTACTGTCTGCCTGTGCTTTTGAGAAGCCATTAAAAGTCCCCAGATGGTGATATTGGCTTGAGTACGCTTAAGTTATTTTAGTATTTCTTCCTCTTCTTCTTGAACTTCAGTGCTTTGGGATTTTTCTAACTCTCCCAAAGGATTGTCGGATTCCAAGTTGGCGGGCTTAAAATGACGACCCCCTCTAAGGACATGGTTAACATCTTCCTCATCACTGGCCCAAATATCTGTTATCTCCTCGGGTGTGTTCATCAAATCTTCCCACTCTATGATATCAATCTCATTCTCTGACCCATCATCTATGGTAGACTCGGCAGAAGTCGAACTTGATCTGAAATACTGGGTGACCCATGGTTGCCTTGGATAGACAGTTCGGTGATGGGTTTCCCCATTCATATTGATGACCTTGGTTGTGAAATACTTCTTGAGGATACTCTGGCTAGCTTTCTCAAAACAGATGAAGTTTGGATTTTCGGGTTCAACCTGAGCCACAGGAATGTCTTCTTTAAGTGAGTCAGAGTTATCACCCCAACCAGCAGGAGCTATGGGTTTTTCAAAGGTGGGCTTCTCTATTTTGGGGTAAAGGACATAGAAGTCGAACTTTCCACTAGGTTCCCCTACCAAACCCACTTCGGGATCTCCGGCCTCATATCTTTTTCGCAACTCCCATTGGCTAGTTCCAGTCTTGGAAAAGGCTTTCTTGGTTCTAGCATTAGATCTAATGGGTTCAATCTTTGTCATCTCAGCTTCACAAGACTTTTCAGGGCAGAGAACGTAGAAACTAAACCTCCCATTTCTTTCTGTCAATAAATCCACACAAGGATCTCTTGCTTCAAACCTTTCTTTGAGAGCCCACTGACTAGTGCATGCTATTCTTTGATGACCGATCCACTTTGCGAGGCTTGGGAAGCCCATTCGAACTAAAATCCGGGAATGTATCTTTCTCAAACTATCTCCATGAACGATAGAGCCCCCTTGGGCTAGTGAAGGGTTGAGGGATTTCAATCAGACCTTGATCAATGAACCCTTGTACTATATTCCGCAATGTATCACATGATTCCGTGTCATGGCTATAGGTGGCATGGTATTGGCAGTAAAACTTTTTGGGTCTTGGCTTATACGGGGTAATGAGCCCACGGGCTTGACAGTGATGAAACATTTCAATCAAGAAAGTAGGGAATGAAGGGTGAGGGTGGATAGGCTCACAATGGACATAAGGGTCGGCATGGATAACATTGATATTTACGGGTGGTGGGATTGCATGGGTAGGAAGTGGATTTTGGGTGACATTGGGTTGAGAATGTGGGGAAATGGTTTTGTTATCTATGAGGTCTTGGATTTCATGGCAGAGACGGAAACAACGGTTGGTAGTTTGGCCTTTGGATTGATGGAAATGGCAGTATTCATTCTCATTGTAGTTCTTGGGTAATGGGTTGGGCGTAGGTCTGGGTTCCAGAGGTTGGAACAAGCCTCGAGCTTTTAACTTCTTGAAGACTTTTTCCAATGGCATATAAAGCTCGGTGAATTTTCTGAATGGTTTATTTCCTAAGGAAAAGGGTTGGGTAAATGGAGCAGGTTGAGATATTGCATTGACTTCGGTAGCCTTCCCATTGATGACAGGTCGGCGATTTTTGTAGGGTTCATCAGTTCGGAGAGCTCCATCGGTTAGAGCGTCCTCCACTTGGGTACCGGCAGCGGCTAGAGCTCGGAAATTTGGAAGATATTGGAAAAACATGTGCTTGTGATAAACTGGGAACAAGTTCTTCACTATCATGCGGCTTTGTTCTTCTTCTTCAGGGCGGTTAGCCATTTTAGAAGCCTTGGCTCTCCAGCGGGTGAGGAAAACAGAGAAAGTTTCCCTTGATTCTTGTTTAGTAGTCTCCAAGTCCCTTCTAGTGATATCAACTTCTGTGTTATACCGGTAATGATTGCTGAACTCAGTGCATACATCTTCCCAAGTCTTCATTCTAAACTCATCTAGTGACAAAAACCATTTCAGAGCAGATCCAGCCAGTGTCTAATGAACCTTTGGGCTAGCAGGTCATCGTCAGCCCCTCGTGGGTGCATGGCTCTCACGTACATCTTCGGATGGGTCTTAGGACAACCCATTCCATCAAACTTTTCTAACTCGGGCATTCTGAAATGAGTGGGCATACAGGCCTTAGGGAACAGAGATAACGACGACATGTCTACCAGATTATCAGACTTCTTAATACCTTTCAAGGCTTTTTCCAGGGCTTCCACCTTACTAATCAACAGTATGGGCTCAGTGGAAAAGAAAGCAGGGGTCTTGGGCTTGGACTTTTTATCCATATCAACAGGCTGAACAAATTCTGGACCAGGCCTAGTGGGATCAGCAACTATCTTCGGTCTAAGGAAACATTCCTCTTCATCAACATTCTCAAACAAGGGATTAGTACGGGCTCGCACCTTGTCCTCCTCTTCTTTCTGATGCACTAACTCTTGGACCACTTTTAAGAGTGCTTCGATCTTTTCATCAGTCGTCTTTCCACTAGTTCCAATGGCGGTAGGGGTATGATCTTCGTTACTAGACATCTTTGAATCAACAAGTAGACCCTTAAACAACCGACCACTAGAATCTCGACGCCAAGCCAGAATGCTGGGAAAGGGAAAAGATTTGAATCAACTAAAAGCTTCCAGTGTGAAAAGGGATGAATAAGGACAATCTCACATGCTCACAAGAGTATGGGCCTAAAGCCTACATATCAACCTTCACTCTCTCATTCTATGTTATGAAAAATGGGCCTAAGGCCTGAGTACGAATCTCAGCTCACCGCTCACATCTCAATATTACCACAGGCTTATATCTTCTATCCAATTGACATGGGCCTAAAGCCCACATCTCAAACTTACAGCGGATCTAAATCTTCTATCCAAAGGACATGGGCCTAAAGCCCACATCTTACATCTCACGTCTCACGTCTTCTCCTAAGACTCACAAATTAATACCGTTATTTGGGCAGCATAACACTACCACAGGCCTGAGCTCATGAACCTATAGGGTACTAGTCTTTATTAGGTACCTTGACTCTTTGAAGACACTTCTCTTAAGAGTTTAGGGTATTTCATAAAGGTCCAGTCCTATAGATCCAGGTCATAATGGTTCTACACACTTTACAGTCAAGGCTAAATACAAAACCGGGGGGAAAAATCCGGCAGCATAACATTTACAATAGTGTGTGATAGGCGATGTAGGGTATGTGTCCTAAAGACATTTTAGATGGACTAATGCAAAGGGTAGGCTGAGTGTCCCTTACTTGCTCGGTCCAATCGATATACTTAACCACATGTGACATCAGGAATGCAGCGTGGGTCCAACAGTACGTGATTGGTCCGTTTGATATACCCGAGGGTACTTGGAAAGAAGGGTGATGACTTTCGCATACATGGAACCCAATAATCAAAGAGACTGGGCCCAAGGCTAGGCTCATCGTTGGCTTTAGCATACAACGTCCTAAACATGCAGAGTCAATGCGCACACAATGCAGAATTCAAGTCACACAGTCATACAAATGCAAGTGATTGATTTTATTAAATTAAGAAATTGAAAAGCCCAAAAATAATTAATTGGAGTTTAGCCCTCGACATCCCCAGCGGAGTCGCCAGTCTGTGAACCAGCCAACCTAGATCGGGAAGCCTTTTGTTCACTTTGGGGGTGTTTTCTTGAGTGGATTGTGGATGATGTTTATCCATCTCGATTTATCCTTCTCTATTATCCTTTTCTATTATCCACGTTTATCATTCTCTATTATCCACTCAAGATTGGGTTTTGGAAAAAGGGATGAGAGTTTATAAAAAACTAGGAGTCGCCACCTTATTTTTAGGGAACAAGGAAACCACAAAAAAGAGTTTTATTTTCAATAAAACATTGACCCCATATTTTGGAAAAGCATGGTCTTTTGAATCAAAGTTGGATTCGGGGGCTAGGTTACGAAGTGGGAAGGTTCCAAGGAACTCCTTGTAGGCACCCACCTCGCCCTAATTAAAGGTCTCCTAATTAAGTTTGGGCTTTATCAAAATCTTTTCAAAACAATCCTAGGATATCTAATCAACCACAAAATATGAATAATAATATATAATAATAATAATATATAGTACAAAAAGTATACACAATCCTAAGGATCTTAGGAGACTAGAAGTCAACCTAAGATTGGACTTGCGCCCTATTGACTGCCTACGTACCTTATCAATTGCTTGACAAAGATCAAAGTCCACGTAGTTCGATTACCCTAGGACTCTCCTATTGTAATAAACCACATAATCGTAGAGATTCTATCTTATCTTGGGCTCTAGCTTCGAGAGTTTGAGTTTGATCAAAACACTTGTTATGAGAGATGGAATTTCATTCCATTTTGAATTCTTTCAAAATCACTTTTACAATTGTTCTCGAAGTAGAATCCTAAGTAAAATAGAACTCTATTCTTATTGTAATTCTTACAACAAAGAAGAGTCCTAAGTAGGGTCAAGTGACCCCCCTAATCCTAGGGTTTCTAGCTAATCTTATGTTAGTCTAAATACCTAAAACACTAAAATATGCATGCTGGAAAATTCTGGAAAATAGGTAAAAAATGCAACCAAGTATGTGAACAATGCATGAAAATGTCCAAAATGCAATCTAGGTTAGCTATGGGAACCTAGGCATGTTTCTAAGTTAGTTTGGACCTTAAAAAAATGAGTTTTAGTGCACTTTTAGATCACCTTAAACCCATGGACAGATTTATATGTAACCAAAGAGTGGTTTAAAACCCAAAAAATAAAAGAATAAAAAAGAATGTAAATGACCTAATATGCAACCTAGTATGATATGCTAATTTATCCCATACAATATGCTTGAAAACAACACTTTATTCATAAGAAATAAACACAAGGGTAGAGTCTTACCTTTTGCATGCTCCCTCGAACATAATTGATATTTTTAAGCACACTTTAAGAGATGAAAATAAACTAACCAACCTAATATGAACAATACAAATCCATCCTAAAAATACTAGCATGTGATTATTTT
Source organism: Hamamelis virginiana (assembly GCA_017140935.1). Taxonomy (NCBI): domain Eukaryota; kingdom Viridiplantae; phylum Streptophyta; class Magnoliopsida; order Saxifragales; family Hamamelidaceae; genus Hamamelis; species Hamamelis virginiana. Next base: position 1,771,412 of record JAESVK010000811.1, read on the forward strand.
GCATAAACTAACCTAACATGATTACTAACCTAAAAGACTTAAACATGCATGAACCTAATCCTAAATATCCAATCCTAATATGATATGACTAAAGAAGAATGGAAGAAGAGAAACATGCATACATATTATAAAAATAATTCCTAAAAAAACAATAAACTAGCCTATCATGCATACTAAAGAAATATGGAACCTAAACTATGCATGCTAACAATGAACTATATCCTATGCATGTATACTAACAATGAACTAAATCCTATGCATACTAAGAAAATAAAAACCTAACCTAGCATGATTAAAGAAGAAGAAGAAGAAGAAAAAGAAGAAGAAGAAGAAGAAGAAGAAGAAAAAGAAGAAGAAGAAGAAGAAGAAAAAAAAAACAAAACTTTAAACTACAAGCTACTAACCTCTTACTTTGCCTCCTTCCCTCTTGCTCCAAGCCTTCTCCTCAAGCTCCAAGAACTCCAAGGACCTCAAGGACTTTAAAACTTAAGCTAGAGTGCTATGGGGGAAGCTTGTGCAATTGCTCAAGCCTTTACTCTCCAAGCTAGCTCTCTAAAGCTTTTTCTCTGTGTTAAAACTGATTTCAGGGCCCTCTATTTATAGGGAGGCCTGAGTTTGATCAATGGCTGAGTTTAAATCTCTTAGGAATGATCCAAGGGCTCTAAATCAGTCTTCCAAGGTGTTTGAATTCATCCCAAAGTCCCCATGGCCGTCCTTCATGGACGGTTGGCCAGCCCTTGGTGGACGGTCATCCATTCCCCATGCCAATTTTGGCCTATGTGGGCCTAACTCAGCCCATTTTGACCTGGTTTCGGCTTTTTTCGGCTTTTCGGACCCGTTTTAAGTCCAAATTTGACGATTCAAGCGCCGAAACGATCGTGATTCGATTCTCCATGTTTTAAGAATTGTTTGAAGTGAAAATGCATTGACCAAGATCAAAGGTATAGGAAAAAGTTGACCGATTAGCTGTTTAGGGCATGCCGGGCCCAAATTAGGGTTTTGAAATCTACTAACCGATTGCTTTTGAAATCATTTCTTCTTCTCGAAACAAGTTTTAAAATGTTTTAGAAAAGTGTTTTGAAGCCTTTGAAGGCTTTGGTTCGGTAAAAATATCGAATCCCGGTCGCTTCCGGTCGAAACCCTAATCTGCGCTTGAAAGGGCCTTTTGGGCCTCAAGAGCCAAACATGAGCCAGAAGGTTCAACAGACCTTGCCACTGATCAATTTAGCTACCAAACACACTTCGAATATCTATGCCAAAGCCTTGAGACCATTCGAGACAAGATCAACAGTCATTCAGGGCTTTTGTGATTCAAAGGACATTACTGCCCTTCAGTCACAAAAGGCATTATTTTCTATCAAGCCTGGCTCAGAATGCCATGGAATTTTGCAGGGATGTTTCAAGACTCTCTAAAGACCTAATGCAAAAAGAACCGACTCAATCTGACCTAAAAACCTACATGTGATAATGACTTCTAATTAACTACCTATAAAGGGTAAAACTGGGAACTTAGGGTTTTAACACCCTATTTCACCTCAAATCAAAGGCAACCATTAATGACCATACTCATGGTCAAAAATGGATGTCTACATGTGCTGCACACAAAGCAGGAGTGAGCCAATGATTGCTCGGTAGGAATAATACTACTTCTGTCTAATGATCAACAACTTGATGATATGTAGGAAGTTTATATAAAGCATTTGTAAATCAATTTGGAGATAAAGTTCAAAAGAGAAAAGGATTTTCCAGTGAAAGGTTGTAACCTCTGATAACGTAAATGAACAGGACATTTACCTCACTTGTCGAACAAACCAAACAGCCTCTCGTGGGTTAAATCCAGACCTTTATCCTTCGTATCATAATATAGATTCGTGAAACTAAACACAAATAATATAATCAGATCCATATATGTAAATTCATATACACACTTATATATATACATACTTTCATTGTGTAGACATGGGAGTGATCATAATACAAGTACCATTATATATTCCACATTCATGAAAGAGGAGTTTTCTCAACATCTATCCCATTCATCATGATAATAACAGTAGTAATCGATAGAGGAGTTTTCTCGACATCTATCGTCATCCATACCCGCAACATAATAACAGATAGAGGAGTTTTTTCAACATCTATCTCATTCGTCACTATAATAACAACATCAATCGATAGAGGAGTTTTCTCGACATCTATTGTCAATCATACCCGAAATGTAAATAATAGATAGAGGAGTTTTCTCAACATCTATCTCATTCATAATCGATCACCATATCATAAACGTAAACAGTTCATAATATACATCATTACTTTAAAATACGTAACTAAGATACCTCATGTAGAGAGCAAAGAGTAGCCCACCTGAACCACATGCGTGCATCGTAACTAGATGTATCAATATCCAGAGCCACAGTTCAACCACCATACAACATATCTTCCAATAACATCGTTTTGTAAAAACAGATATTACTTAAATATGAATATGAGTATTCGTCTAGTATATCATTATAATTTGTAGGAAAATAGTTCACAAGGCAAATCACTCTCTCTAAAACAAAAATACATTTATACTCCATTACTTGTGATCGTTACTTCATTTCTAAGTATTGAGTTTAATCAAAACGTAAGGAAATGGCTAATTGAAATAACTCGTGGTCTTTGTTATTTGTAAAACAGTTCAAAAGGTCAGGCATACAAATATAAAACCAAACAGCTCAATTTCTCTTAAGAATATATATATATATATATATATATATATATATATATATATATATATATATATATCATAGTATGCCTTTTTGATATTTTGAATAAATAATTGCAGTGAAAAGCTCATTCCTGTGTTTATAAATATATTAGATTCAATATTAAAAAAAAATAGGTTTTAAGCAATGGAATAGGTTCTTAAATATTTTAGCGTCATGCCTCGGTTTTCTTTTCATAGACAATATCATATAATCTGACAGTTCAATAACATTAACAAATATATAATTATATTTTATTTATCTATTCGATACTACAGTAAAGAGTAGAGATTTCCTGCGTATGTGATTTATATTGTTCAAAGGATATAAAGTTCACCTCATTCTTGTATAATTGATAAAAATGATGCATCATTTCCAACAGTAAAACAATAATTATTCCTACCTCAATTCTGCAGTGTTAGTCAACCCGTTACAGCTCCACGAGCCTCCCAAATGCAATGCTCAATGCACCCTAATGCAAATGGTTCTTCAAATAACCTTTCAACTAGAAACAACGAATAAAGCAAGCAAATTGTCACAAGAAAGCACAGAAGGTTCACAACTTTGAAAGTAAAATAACTCGCTTCTCAAATCTGCTCACCCGCGACCTCAAAGACTCAAGACTCCAAAATAACAAACCAAAGACCTTAAAACTTCCAAGACATACTCCCAAGGATGATTAGATGCTTCACGACAAATTTCGTGGCCAAATGCCAAAAGGTTTGAAAGTTATAAGCCAAAGAAGATAGAATGCTCACGCGAGGGCAAATCTAGTATTTTACAAAATATTTCTCTTTCCAAAAAGAATTTGACTTCAAAACGAAAATATTTAGAAAATAGACTTCATAAGCTTTCCAGGCATATAAAGCACGCCCAAAACGTAGTTCGGATGAGAAAGTTATGAAGAAAATAAGTTAAATGAAAGAAATGAGTTTCTGCCCCAAAGAGTAGACTGTTTGGTCCAAACAGTCGACTCTTTGCTCGATGAATCCGAGAAAAATAAGATTTTTAAGATACAAAACAACCCCAAAACTTAGGATAAACCCACACAACTCATGGAAACAAAGATACAAGCTTTAGAGACACTAAATTCACAACAAAAACACCAAACAAAGGATCCAATCCAAGAATCCAAACTAAAAACCCATAAAAACCACAAACCTTACATACAAGCTACCACAACTCCAATCCTTCACAAATCCACCATCACAAACACAAATCCAACCATAAACAACCTTCCAAACACCTCAACACAACCCAAAACCAAAACCATAACCCCCTTCAACCAAAAATCCGAAAATACACAAATAAAAAGGAACGAAACCATGTTAAACGAACTTAAAAGCTTACCTTCTCCGGCAACGGCGACTCTCCGGCGACCTCCGGCATGCTCCAGCGCACTCCTCCCTCTTTCTTCTCTCTCTCGGTCTCTTTCCCTTTCTCACGGCTGACTTTGTGAAGAAAAATGGGAAAGGGGTGGGTTTAAATATAAAATGGCATTTTAGTAAATATATAGAAGTTTTTTTTTTTTTTTTTTTGAAAAATCATAAAATATTAATATAAAAGGGAAAATAAACATGTAATGAACCTTTGAAGCAATTCTAGTTATAACCGCCTTCTACCATCCCACACCTTCTTCTTTTTGTTATTTACAAAATAAATAGTTTGTGGATGTTTCATTCAAATAAAGTTGGCGTTTTTTTGTGTGAAACATGTTATGTCACTGAATTACTTGTCGAGTTCAAACAAGTAAATTTATATATCTAAATTTATATGTCTCAAATCAGGTAAATTTATATGACACAACCTAAATAAGGTTGAAACATCTTGCCCAAAAAAATTCACTTAGGGGGGACCAAAGTGTGAAGGTAACGCACAAAAAAAAAAAAAAAAAAAAAAAAAAGGTTCAACATATGTGAGATTTTACAAAATTATATATATATATATATATATAAGTGAAACAGGTTATGTCACTGAATTACTTGTCGAGTTCAAATCAAGTAAATTTATAGTCTCAAATCAGGTAAAGTTATATGACATAACCTAAATAAGGTTGAAACATCTTGCCCAAAAAAATTCACTTAGGGGGAACCAAAGTGTGAAGATAACGCAAAAAAAAAAAAAAAAAAAAAAAAAAAGAGTTCGACAAGTGTGAGATTTTATAAATTAATATGAATCTCTCTGTGTTCTAGTGAACTAAACAAATGATTTTTTTTTTCCTTTTCATAACATCTATATGAACTTGTTTTTTTTTTTTTTAAATGCACATACATGTATATGTCACTGTTTCGACAGATATATATATAACGCATATATCTGAAACAATATATGTTACCGATTCATGTAAATAGAAATATCCCCTTAAATTTATATGTTTCGAATTAAATAAGGTTGAAACATCTTACACATAAAAAAATTCAAATTGGGGGGATACCAACAATCATATAAAGGTACGAGGTTTTATAACATTTTTTTACCATAATCAATATGCATTTGATACCAACATCTTCAAAAACCAAAGTGCGAAGATAACGCAAAAAACGTATTAAATGTCTAATTATTCTATCATATTAATCCAGAAAGTCATTATCTCCGATTGTACATTTCATAACATTTGTGTTAGGCCACGATCATTTCCCATCATTGATGAACATGCTTATCATTTCAGCGCGGAATTTCCAAATGTCTGTTAATGTTAAGGTCGATTGGAGAACCTTGTCCTTGGCATTCTCGAAGTTCTCAAATCTCTTCATATTAAGAGATAAACACTTGATAAAGTAGCATACAAAAGCACCACAGTCAAGCCTGCAAAATATGTCCCAAATTTAGTAATATATTCACTATATCATATACAACAACAGGTTTTTAAAAAAGACTTCAATTGAAAATTACCCTCCATTTTTTTGTTGTGGACAATCATTACACGTCTCAATTGGGTAGTAAAATGTCATTGTGGCCTGTCGCGATGGGGATATTCTTGCCTCCTCGATGCGGTCCTTCCAGTAATTCTCAACATAATCTTTCTGAAAAACAATTCAAAAATATTCACAAAAGATTAATAACCTATATCTCAATTTCCTTCCGAAAAATTCAAAGTTTTTAGATTGCATCATACCACATTTTGAACTTCCTTATTGTATCTACCCTTGTTTTCTTGATTCCTTGGTAAGATAGAATCGTAATGTGTCCACAGGCCATTTTCTATGTCAAAAACAAGCAATGTCCAGTGGATGCCATCGTGGTTCAATGGGAAAAAGAGCATCGAATAGTCATTTCCCGATTCATCCAGTTGATCATCAATTAGTGGCTTCTTCTGGGCAAAGTTTTGATTCTTGATGAGTGTCTGTTCAGAAAGTGTTGGCATACATATAATTAGTAGTTGTTGATATGCACAAGTAAATTCTTACCCACACATACTTACTTCACATGTGCTTGTGAAAAATAATGATTTCACTATGGGTTCCTTTGCTTTTTCTACACGTTTACTTTGTTTATGGTAAAGTATTTCAGTAAATCCATCAATTACCTATCAAGAGCCAAAAAAATACGAGAAGTTATTTTATATGTCTTTAAACAAATAAGTAAATTTACCTATTCATATAAAATAGAAATAGATAAACTTACTGGGAATTAAGTAAATTTACCTATTTGTATGTCTTTAAACAAACATATAAAATTACCTATTTCTATTTATATAAAATAGAAATAGGTAAACTTACTGGGAATTAAGTAAATTTACCTATTTGCTTGTCTTTAAACAAACATATAAATTTACCTATTTCTATTTATATAAAATAGAAACAGGTAAACTTACTGGGATTTAAGTAAATTTACCTATTTGTATGTCTTTAAACAAACATATAAATTTACCTACATGTGTAAAATTCCTTCAAAATTTTACAAGTAGATGATTAGGCTACTCACAAAATTGGAGATAGACATATCAGTCAGCAAATATAATATGTCATCCATCGAAACAAAACGTTTTGAAATTTCCTAGACCAGACCACCACCCTGTACGAATCAAAATTAGAAATCAATTTAATTATATAAACATTGATATAATAATTATGTGTTCACGTCGTCAAGTTCAAATTTTTACCCATTTCCATGTTTTTCGTATATCACTTCCAGAACTTTCTTGTCACCTGCTGTCAAAAACCTACCAATTGGGTTCTTGAATGAGAGAGGGATGGTTTTCTTCTGTCTTTTAACAGCCGGTTCAGGATCATCCAAAACATACACAATCTTTTCATTCGATGAATCTTTGTTACCTGCACCAGTTTCTGTTTTCCTGCTCTCCTTCTTAGACTGCCTCTCATACGTATATTCAGGGTCCACACGCTGTTTTCTCTCTTTAGCTTTTATGTTTTGCACGAGTGAGGTATGTACATTTTTACAGGTTGAGGGATCATGATCTCTTGTTGATTGTGCATCATGGTTTTATTCCTTAACAGAAAAAACTACCTCCAATCTTGTACAATTAGTCAATAAGTAGAAATAAGTAAACTTATTTGGAAATAAGTAAATTTAGATATATATATAAACTAGAAATAAGTAAACTTATTTGGAAATAAGTAAACTTATTTGGAAATAAGTAAATTTAGATATATATAAACTAGAAATAAGTAAACTTATTTGGAAATAAGTAAATTTACATATATTCATGTTGTTTCAGACATATAATAGTTATTGTGTAATATATTGCATCATCACGTAAAACCATAATGATATTAAAAATAAAATTACCTCGATTCTCATTAAAATCATTGATTGCACTTGCGTACTTATCTTTTAGGTGCATGTTTTCATCGAGGAGTACCTCAACCTGTTTTTTGAGAGCTTGAATTGTAGCTATGTGCTTGGCAATGAGCTCATTTTTTTCCATGAGCTCAAGTTTATGTTCATGTGAGGCTTGCTGATGTTCACGGTTCAACTTGTCGAGTTGGCTCGGCTGAATTTACGTCATGTCTTAGAACTTGTGTCACGTTGTGAACCTCAAGTTCCAAAATGCGATCATCCAATTTATTTTTCATAGTTTCCATAGATGAGATTGTACTACTTTGTTCTTCAAACTTCTGCTTTAACTATTTAATCTCATCTCTTAAACTTTCCACAAGTAGATGTTCGTCAATACTAGGAGTACTCTGAATATAACATTGACCATCTACACGAATTAGGTCTGGCGATGGCGGATTATTCTTGAAATCAACATGCTTGTCAGAATGCTCTTCCCGCTCTTCATTCTTTTCATTTCTATCATTGCTTTCATCATCATGGCTAGATTCTTTGATCATAACTATCTTTGCATCATCTTCTGATACTTCATCTTCTACATTCTTTACAAACACTATCTTATATTTTATTGCCTTAAGTTCACTTTGAATCACCTGTATACAAATTTTTTAGGTATATAAATATTATATATGCAAAACATATAAATTTACATGAATACATTTACATGTATACATATCGACCTATATTTAACATTATGTACACGTACAACCAGATTAAGCATAATTGGCATTTACCTGTTTTGATTGTAGATCTTTCAGCGTAGTGGATTGCATGTCATTATGTAAGCTCCGGAGTCTCCACTTAACCAACCTAGGGGGCATTTTTGATTTGTAGGGTACATACAAGGTGGTGTGCTCCAATAGCCAATACAGTTGTTGTTCATTACAACAAAAATAAAATAAAATAAAACAAAATTCTCATAATGAGTACTAATTTTAAAAAATACTAGACTAAATAAACTAACAAAAAAAAAAACTTACTGGTAGTGCGAAAACACATCCCGAAACTTTTTCTGGATGGGTGTGATGCTCATCAATGGAGTCCATCAGTGTCTTCCATATCTTCTCACTCCAAGCATAAGTTTTTATCTCATCAAGGTTCTCAATAAACTTCAGCAAACTCCACCCGATGGTAGGACCAGTTGTGGGGAAGAAAAGAGTAACAAGTGTGTATAGACTAAGAAGGCGTGCAACATCTTGTCTGTCTATTTTTCTGGTTCCAGTTGACGCTTCAATAGTAGCATTTTTTATATTCGATGCACTAAGCCTATCGATTTCAGCAAAGTGCCTTCTCACAAATGATGTGACAGGCTTACTGGAATATGACTTAGTAATTAGTGTGCACCCAGAAGAAATCCCAAAACTCAGTGCTATGTCTTGAGCAGTTAACTTCACCTCGTGTCATCCAAGCTTGAATTTTCGGGTGAAAGGATTATATGCCTTTATTATTTGCACTATTACTTACTCACTTTTCTTGCAATCATTTGATTTCAATCTCTCCTCAATTATACAATTGAAAAGTGACCAAAAGGGTGTCTTCATCAACTCATCACCGTGTCTTGGATCCCACTTTATCGCCTTTATCAGTGAAACGAGAGCAGCTAGGTTGCATTTATATTGAGCGAAACTTTTTTATTCGATATCATGGTACTGTTTATCATCTTCTTTACATGTAGTTTCTGCTAACAAAAAGAATAACAAAACATTATGTAAATATAAACAGGTATATTTACCCATTAGAAATATGCATGCTTCACACTCTATTAAAATAGGTATTTTTACCCATTATAATATATTCAAATATGTATTTTAACCATTATATGCATCCACTATGAAAAACCCATTAACTAAAACTAGAAATCAACTAGACAGGAAAACATTTGAGGTAAATTTATGAAAAATGTCAAATAATGCTCTTAGTTCACCACAAATCAATGTGTGATCTAACCTAACCGAGCATGAAAATAAAAATCAATAACCCAAATACCCAAATAAAAATGAATGTGTCCGTGATGCTTGAGCTCAAAGTAAACCTGGAAAAGTGAACCAGATTTGATCAACCCCACAAAACCCAATAAATAATCTAGCCTGATTGCCAAAACATATATATTGTATTAAACTAAAACAATCAAAATACCATGAAAAATCAATAACCTGAGAAATGAAAAATCAATAACCTAATTTACCTCAAACTGATAAAACGGGTAAACACACGTATGTTGATGATTGGGCTTCAAACATGTAGTTTCACCTAAGAAATAATAAAATTTACCTATTAGGTAATATTACTTCAAATAGGTAATATATATATATATATATAGGTAAATTTACTTATTTGTTTAAAGACATATAAACAGGTAAATTTAATTATTCCTTATAGAATTCACATTACTGAACTTCTGACTCAAGCTCTAATATTTTGCTTGCATTTATTGATCTTGCTTTGGCATCACATTGCAACCAAAAGAGTTGGGGTAAACATTATATTTAAAGCACTGTAACAATTTAATATGAAACTATTTAATGAAGGCAGTATCCCAAGACTTGCAAATAATATTTAATCCAATTCCTTGAGCCCCTTTACTGTCCATCAAGAGCACCACAACAACATTGAACAATCAAGTCATGCGCAACAGAAAAATTTTTGAGCCCCAGCAAAGCCTCTTAATTGATGTAAGATCTTACACAAGGACACAATAGCAGCACCGCAACAGGTAATTTTACCCATTAGAAAAAGGTAATTTATACTAGTTAAAAATAGAGCAATTTATATGGATGCTAAAACATGTAATTTTACCCATGAGCAATCTATACGTGTTCTAATACAGGTATTTTTACCTGTTTCCAAGCCAACACAGTGAAACTGATCGCACTCATGTCATGCGCAAATTTGTACTCTAAGCCAATGATAACAATTTGTGTACTTATCGATCACTATGGCAAACAGAAAGATTTTTGAGCCCCAGCAAAGCCTCATAATTGATGCAAGATCTTGCACAAAGACACAATAGCAGCACCACAACAAGTAACTTTACCCATTCGAAACAAGTAAATTATACGAGTGGAAAACAGAGCAATTTATATGGATGCTAAAATAGATAATTTTATCCATTTCCGGCTCTTATATGGCTTGCAAATTCTTGGTTGGTTGGAAAACTCTTGTAGGAAGAAGGCACAAATTGTGGATTCAAGTAATTTTACCTATTCGAAACATGTAATTTGTTTGAGTTAAAAAATAACAATTTAAATGGATGCTAAAACAGGTAATTTTACCCATTCTCGGCCCATTTTGGGATTGCGAATTCTTGGTTGGTGGAAAAAATCTAGTAGGAAAAAGGCACGGATTGAGAATTCAGATCACTATGGCAAACATAATTATTTTTTAGCCCCAACAGAGCCTCATAATTGATGCAAGAACTTGCACAAAAACACAATAGTATCACCACAACAGGTAATTTTACCCATTCAAAACAGGTATTTTATAAGAGTAGAAAACAGAGCAATCTATACGTGTTCTAAAACAGGTAATTTTACCTGTTTCCAAACAAACACAGTCAAAATCCCATGAAAAAAATTTCAAATCAAATACAAATAATTCACCTTTATGATTTAATTTGTTTGTCGTACATGTTAATTTAACTAATTCTCAACAGATAATTTTACCCATTTGAACAGGTAATTTATAAGAGTGCAAAACAGAGTAATCTATACGTGCTCTAAAACAGGTAATTTTACCTGTTTCCAAACAAACACAATCAAAATCCCATGAAAAAAATTCCAAATCAAATACAAATAATTCACTTTTATGATTTAATTTGTTTGTCATACATGTTAATTTAACTAATTCTCAACTCAAAAATCATTAACTTTTAGTGTGGAAGACTACACAAACTGAAAAACAAAAAATGAGTTCTCTTACCTGTTTTCGCCATTGATGGTTTTCTGGAGCATTTCGTCATTGGCTTACACTTTCCGACGAGGTCGGAGACCACTTATTTCTGCTTTCTAACTGAGTTTCTGCACAACAATCGTAATAGGGTTATGAACCTTTTTCTGCTGCTTTCGAATTGAGCTTATGCAAATCAATCGTAACAGGGATATTATCCCTTTTGTGCAGCCGTGAAATACGGCGGGAACACATCCTCACCAGTTTCGTCCCAATCTGTAAAAGGTAAAATTTTTGAATTTCTAGTAATTAATTGAGGGTATATAGGTCAGATCATATTAGATAGGTAAATATAAAATTCTGACTTTTTCATAAGGGGTTTTGGGTCTACTACCACTACAGTAGGGAGTTTTGGGTTATATCCCCTTATTATTATTATTATTATTATTATTATTATTTGTGTTTAGAACTTTCAAAGACATAGAATGTAAATAATTTGATTTTGAGAATTTATTTTAATGGAATGTGCATTTTTCTATCTACATGTTAGAATTAGATTCTATATGATTCATACAAATGGTATCTCAAGCAAGCAAAAAATAAAAATATTTGCGGCATTTTTAAAATGCCGTGGAAAAGTTCTACAATGCCTTAATAAGGCTTTTAACGGCGTTTTAAAAATGCCGCGGAAAGTATTTTTAACGGCATTTTTGTAAAACGCCGTGAAATGTACTTTTAACGGCGTTTTTAAAATGCCACAAAAGAATTTTTAACGGCATTTTTAAAACGCCATGGAAGCTAATATTAACGGCGTTTTTTAAAAGCGCCGCCTATTACCAAAGCACTTTTGTGGCGCCGGTCCAGACGACATATTGTGCAGCATTTTTAAAACGCTGCAAAAGCTAATATTAATGGCATTTTTAAAAACGCCGCCTATTACCAAAGCACTTTTGCAGCGTCGGTCCAGATGGCGCCGCGGAAAGCTATTTACGGCATTTTTAAAACGCCGCGAAAGCCCTTTTTTGTTGTAGTGTATTCATGTGATTTGTCAATGGGGTTCCTGAAAGAATACCAAGAAGAAACGCAATGGAAGGTGCAAATAAAAACTTTTCCATGGTATTCATCCCAAGGATGAACTTAAACGATAAATCGAATCAAAATAATTAATTTAAACAATAAATTAAAGCTTACTTGATGTTCCTTGATGAAGCAATTCCTCCAATTCCACGAGCTCCATGAAAGGATGTGAATGAAATACAGAGGATTCGCAGTGGAAGACAAGATGAACAAAAAAAAACTTTTAGAATCCATTCATTCAAATCCTTCTAGGATACTTTCAAGCATGGAACCATATATTTAAACATACAAGATAGAATATTTAACAACATAAATAAACCTTACTTGAATGTGCCTTTCGATGTAGTTTTCTTCGAGCTCCAAACGTATGAAGCCTCCAATGAAGTCCACACGAACACAAGACCTCAAGAACTCCTTGTACTTCACAAACTATGAAGAAACAAGCTTAGAGAGGGGGAGGGAGCTCACGGCTAGGGTGGGAAAGCTAGGGTATTTCGGCCCTAGGGTTTCTCTCACTCTCTTTGTGTGCCTCCTACTTACTTGATGAATGGTTACCTTGTGCTAGCATTGACCTCACCTCATATTTATAGAGAACCACTAGGGTTTCTATTAATATTAATTTCTAATTAAAATTAAACTCCTTAATTATTAACCATTAATAATAAGGCTTATGTTTAATTATTAATTAAGAAATTTCCCACTCTTTTAATTCAAGAGACTCACTTATGTTCTTGTTTGTGTGTGACCCATTGGGTTCACCCTAACCTAGCAGTGGACAGGGACATCTCTATGTCTCCTAAAAATAGAAACTTTCTATTTTAAGGTTCAATTAGAACGATTCCAATTTTGCCCTCATTGATAACACTTTATCAATAGGCTTTCACTGGTCATGAGTGACATCTAGCAACATATCATGACGTACCCTAGGTTTAGGTGAATAGTAGAACTATGTGAACCCTTCATGTTATTTAATCCTTCATCCCCTAATGTCACAGTTAAGATAATAGGTATGGTTTTAGTCAAACCCTATCTTAACAACTTGATATCTGTCCCACAAAATATAATCTCAATAAGGTAATCGCAGTGAAACACTTTTCACTGTTTACCTATCACTCTGGCCAGAGGTTCCCTTTGAGAATTATCTTTGTGAACTAATCCTGACATTCTCTCTCTCATTATCTGAGAGTGATGATCCCTTATTGCACACTCATCCATCTTCATGCATAACTCATTAGAGCCAATAAGCACCGATTACAACCTTATGGATAAGGTTGTACAAGATACTATCAAACTCTAGCAACCTATGCGTAAGACAACTATGGTGTCTCAGGTCTAAGGACTACCAAATAAATGGACATAACATTAGAATATTCCTTTGACAGAACTACCATAGGAACATTCTTCGTAGATCATGTTCAGTGTACATATTCTCTAATATGCACCCACAGATTAACCTAAGTGTCACTACACTGATAGGAAAGACTACCTATCCTCCATATGAGTTGGTTTAAATCTGTGCTACTCTTCAAACGGTTAATTAAATATCCACTTTAATAAACCTTTGAGTAGGAACTCTTTTAGAATAGATGTATATGAGAAATATCAGTCTCTCTATCTCAACACCTTGAGATGCATATCTCTCTTATCATTTATTCATGGACCTTATCATATATGTTAGAACATATTAGATAAGTTATACCTTCCATATATATATTATAATATGAAATTAATATACCCTTTAGGATTGGTTTTAGGGCATACTTCTAACACTCCAAATCGTATGGAAGCCTCTAATGAAAGTCCACACGAACACAAGACTTCACAACTTTCCTGAAACTCCACAACGATTGAGGAGATGCAAGCTTGAGAGGGAGGGCGAAAGAAAATGGCTAGAGAGAGAGTGCACTAAGGTTTCGGCCCTTGGGTGTATTCCTCTAGGATTTGCCTCATTCCTTTGAATGATGATGAGTTACTTAGTGCTAGCATTGACCCATCATTCTCTTTTTATAGAAAATATTTCTTTTAATTATAAATTGACCCCTCTTTTATTAACAATTAATAAATAGGGCCGAAACTTATAATTAATGGGAATATTCCCCTTTCTTAAATTGTGAAACTCACTTATGTCCTATGTGTGTGACTCATTGGGTTCATCCCAACCTAGCAGTGGCAGGGGACATCACATGTCTCCCAAAATATAAACTTTCTATTTTTGGTTTGATTGGAACAATTCCAATTTTGCCCTCAATGATAACTTTTATCATTAGACATTCACTAGTCATGAGTGACATCTAGCAACATATGTAGGTATGGGTGAATATACATATGTGTAAATGAACCCTTTGTGTTATATATAATCCTTCACCAAATAATGTCATAATTAAGTTAGTTGGGTATGGATTCATGTTAAAACCTAACTTAATCCTGTGTTACTGATTCACCAAAATATAATCTCAATTAGGTAAACCCATGAAAACTATTTTCTTGGTTTCCTACTGCTTTGGCCAAAGACTTTATTGAGATAGTATTTGTGATTTAACATTGACATTCCCCTTTTCTTATTAAGGGTCGTGATCCACTATTGCACACTTACCTATCTTTATGCATAACTCACTAGAGCCAATGAGTACCGATTACACCCTGATGGTTAAGGGTGTACGAGATACAATCAAACTTTAGTAACCTATGCATAGGATAACACGTGGTGTCTCAGGTCTTAGGATTACAAGTGTGACTAAACACATGAGCATCTTTTGACATACAAATAGAATTCCATAAGCTGTACTCATATTGGTCACGTTCGGTGTACTTGTTCTCTAACAAGCACCCACAGGTTTACTATAATGTCTCTACATAGATGGCATAAGACTCGCCATCCTCCCAAAGGAGTTAGTATAACTTGTGCTAATCTTAACGGTTTATAATCGCCCAAATATATAAACCTAAGATCGGGAACTAGTCTAGGATAGATGTTCTTGAAAGTTATAAGTCTCTCTATCCCAACACTTAAGATACAACTTTCTATCATGCTATCCAAGGACTTTATCACGAACAGTAATTAAGCACAAGTTTACATGATAAATAAGCCATATCATAAATGAATATAATTTCATACATGAATATAATGAAATATAATGTTTCCTAAATACAACCTAACAATTGGTTTTAGGGCATACATCTAATAATCTCTCACTTGCACTAAATCCAATTAGCTATATATCTCATATCCATCTTCTCAAGATGTCGATTCAAGGTCTTCAGGGTAAGAGCCTTGGTCAGTGGGTCTACGGTGTTATCCTTAGACGCTACTCTTTGCATACTGATATATTTTCTTTTAATGATTTCTCAAATCATGTGGAAGCGCCTTTCAATGTGCTTAAACTTCTGATGAGACCTTAGTTCCTTGGCCTGAGCAATGGCCTTATTGTTGTCGCAATACAAAGGTATAGGTGACTTAATGACTGGAATCACTCCGAGTTCTGTAATGAACTTCTTGATCCAAACAGCTTCCTTAGCAGCTTCTGAAGCGGCTACATACTCAGCCTCTATAGTGGAATCCACTGTAATAGTCAGCTTATAGCCTTTCCAACTAAACACTCCACCATTGAATTCAAGTAAGAAGCTACATATGGCAAGAGATGAAGAATTAAGGAGACACACGTGGTAGTAGTTATCTTAAATGCTGAAATTAAGGAAGTGGCTTTATGTATAAACAAATCAGGTGCTAAATTTAAAACATGTGAAAGCAAGTGGGGATATATATACACTTGGCATGGTTAACTAAATTGAAGGAGTTGTGGTAGAATCAGCAGCATAAATCATGGAAGTGGCAGTAACATGTTGCAACATTCAAAGAAGTGCAACAACCCATTATCATTCATTAGTGGCCATGACTAGCAAGTATTTAGGCAACACAAGGCCGTGATTGGAACATGCACAGAGCACTAATCCATGATCTGGATGTAGGGCATGGCAGTTCAAAGTGGTTACTCACGACAAGTTCTATAAAAAGAAATAGAATGCAATAGAAGCAAAACACACAACGTCAATCCAACAATCAAACACAATGCTTCTCAAATCACTTTTCTTCTAGTTTCTTAGTCCAAGCACTATTACTAGCCTTTCCAAATTTCAGATTCTAGTCTTTCCTTCAAGCATCTAGTTTATTTCAATTCAAGCATTCAATTATTCCCAATTTCAAGAGTTGTAAACATTTATATTTCCAGCAATTTCAATTCAAGTCAAGCACTTTCAATTCAAGCAATGTCTATTTTCAATTCAAGTCTGCCTACTTTCAATTCAAGCACAATAAGTTTCTCTTTCAATGCAATTTTAATTTATTTTCCAGCATGAAGTTAATTTCAGTTCCTAAAGTATATTTTAATTTCATAGTCACTTAATTCCAATGCTTGAAGTCAAGAGTGATGCTCAATCATCCCAAGCGTATGATCAAATATCATCAATCATAATTATACATGGGAGTACATATGGTCATTTCCACAAGGATTGGGAGGTTCTAGGGTGAATTCTTAGGTGTTGCTACCTAAGGAATAAAAATAAAAGTGTAAAAGCATGTGGTTGTGTGTGGGAGTTGTAGAAAGTAACTAAAATAACTAAACTAAAGGAAAAAAACAATGAAATATAAATGGTTGGATTCTTGGGTTTCATTCCATCCATAACTTAGGAACATGAATTTCTCATCTAGGATCCATTGAAGAATGGTCTTTAATGGGGAATTTACTTTAAAAGCATAATGGTGTTAAATGGAAATAGACATTCTCTTAGACATTTTATCAAACACTTGGAGTGCATATGAATTCAA
>JAESVK010000811.1:1788749-1819535 GCA_017140935.1 Hamamelis virginiana
ATGTGAAAGCATTTATAACCATTCAAGCACAAAACACAAATAAATGGGGTTGAATAAAGGAAAATACTCATTGGGGCATTTAAACAAAAACTTGGATTGCATATAGTTCAAGAACTATTTGTGCCAAGCCAAAGCTTGTCTACAAATGGTCAAGAGATACAAAACTAAGTAGGTTCATAAGACAAAGAGCATTTATCATCATTCAACAAACATTCAAGGAATAAAAATGGAGAAAATCATATTACCTTAGTTGTAGAATGAAAATCCACCATTGAATCCAACCTTGGTGGCTTAAAACTCCATAAAAGCAATAAAACAATAAATAAATGCAAGAACAACTAAAATAAATGAAAGGAACTTGAAATAAATGCTATCCCTATTACTTGAAAATGAAAATACAAAGTTTAAGTAATAAATCTAAGGATTACAAATGAAAAAAACCAAGAATATTGCAAAACTAACACTAAACTAAGTTAATCCTAATCTAAAAATGAAGAACAAGAAGAAAATCTAAAAAATGGAGCAAGAAAGAATGGGGAAGCCCCCTCTCACAGTTGGAAATTGAGGTTTAATACCCCCTCCCCTAGGGCAACAACTTTTGGGAGGTAAAATACAAAAATGCCCCTAAAGGAGTTCACGAAAAGGGGGAAGAAGCTTCAGCCGCATGGGTCCTATAACCGGTAGTAGGATTTCTTACTACCGGTTGATGAGCACACTGCCTCTTGCCAAGATTCCTTGAAAATACCTACTACCGGAAGTAGAGTTTTATATTACCGGTAGTAGGAAGCAAATATTGTCCAAATTGTACAACTCCGACTTCAAATGCTCATATCTTTCTCGTCCGGAGTCAGATTTGGATGATCTTTATATGCTCACAAAGCTTGAGAAGTCTTCTTTCCAACCATGGTGGTCTTATAGTCTGATTCAATTTGAAGAGAAATTTTTTTTCAAAATACCCAAATTGGTCAGATTTTATACTTCTTGACTTTATTTGCCCATATCTCCCAAACCATTTGGCATTTAGCTTTGAAATTTGATATGTGGCCTCTAGATACACTTAGAAGTATGTCACATAAGTCCCATGACCTTTGAAGACTTCCATGACTTGACTCCAAGCTCCAACTTTGCATGCAAAAAGGCATCCATATCATTTTATTGCATTTTTCCTATAAGGCATAAAAAAGCAAGAAAACATAAAATGCATCTATTATTAATATAAATGGTTCAAATATGTACAAAATGGTGGGAATAATGCATGAGAAATATGCAAATATATGATGTAATCATCCAACGTTCAGTTTCATTTCAATTTAATTTGATATTTAGGCATCCATAGCAAGAACCCAAGAGAGACATACCGTTATCTCTCGCTAATCGCTTGATCCGCAAAATTCATAGTGACCGACTTGGCACTAAGGCCTTCCAACCTTAGTATCGGCTAAGAGGTGCTGAGGGTCGTGTTCTAAATCGATCTTCTTGGACTTTAACTAGTCATGGCACGCCCACGTTTTCATCAATTTTGTGTCGAACATTTTTGGAGCGAACAAAATGTAAAAGAAAATAGAAAGGAGAAAACACATACAAACACAAACACAACTTAAAACATGGATTTATAATCAAATTTTAAACACAGACTTGTAAGCTAATTTGCAAGCACAAGCACAGACAAACACATATATACAAATACATGTACAAACACAAACACAACTTATAAGCAAAATTTCTTAGGGCATTTTATAGAAATAAACTTATGTTTTGCAAAAATTATGGAATGAACCCGCCTTATTAATATTTATGGAAATACACCTATGACCATATTTTTTTGATCGAAATGCCTTTCTAACTATTAAAAAAAATCACTTTTTGTTCAAATTTTGTACTTAATCCCCACAAATACCCATGATCCCCAAAGAAATGTATTATCTCAAATCCCCATAAATACATATAATCCCCAAAAGTACACATAATCCCCAATCCCCACATGTATGTATAATCCCAAATGTTTCTTAGAATCCCAATTCCCAGCAATCAATACGTCATCAAATCAATGCTCTTTCATATATAATCATGGACTAAGCTGATTCATTATAATTTTTTTTATTTAGTATATTTGGTAAAATTGAATTCCCAAATTTACAAAGAATCCCCAATCCCTTTATTTTGATAGAATTCCCAAGATTTCACATAATCCTCAATCACAAATCCCATATGTATTGTCACATCATATTCGATAACCGTCACATCATACTTAGTTTTCTCTCTCTCTAAATATTTTAATTTTTATTTTATTTTTCTCTCTTAACTCATTTTTTAAAGTATTTTAATATTTATTTATCAGTGTCTTTTTCTCTCTCTAATTATTTTAATATTTTTTTTATTATTTTCCTCTCTCTCATTCAAAACTCTCTCTTTCTCAAAAGCTACTTTTGACCGTTAAAATGGCATGAAAGTTGTTATTAAGATCTTATAAGGGCATTTTTTCTCAAAAAAATATTATTTCGTAAATAGTTATTAGGCGGGTTTTTTTACATAATTGTTGTAGAACACATCATTAACCACCCAAGTAGGCGGATATTGGTTTTGGTACGAACTCGACCCATTAATTATTAACAGTTCACAAACCTAGTTGGATGCAAATTCATCTTTAAAGACTGATAGGCAAAGAAATAAAGCTTCATGGAGCAAAAAGTGTAATTCTCATAACCTTTGGATTCTTCGAATCATTAGAATGGTAAGTAGACTTAGATCCTAGGTGTTTTAAAGACTCTAGGTGGCGGTTTAGATTTGACCCACAAACTAATTTTTATATAATTGAGACATTACTTGGCCATACTTAGATTTTTAGAAGCATCTATGCAATTTACCATAACTGGATCAATCTAGGAATTTATATGGGTTCAATCCAAGTCTCTTTCTGCATAGGTGGATCAATTCGAGGGATTCTATGGAATCGATCTAAAAACTTGAATTTTTGCAGAATGCTTTTGGGCTCAATCCAACCTAAAAGCTGGATCGATCAAGCTCGAGGATTTTTTAAATTTGTTATTTTTATGCTACCAACGGTTATGATTTGAATATAATTCCTATAAGGTTTTCGTAGGCGGTATAAATACTTTATTTTAAACCTGTATAGTGTTGTATAGTGTTACTAATGCCTCCATAAGTGCTTATTAACTTCAGCTTTCAAGAAACCCCAATTCCATGCATGATTCTACGTAGTTAATGATCATCAATCATTCGATCATGCATGTAATTTGATTAGGAGTGATTTTCTTGTCGTCTGAACCGCATCTAATCATTTTGCTATGATTCGAGCAATCGAATTGATTGCTTGTAGACTCTAGTATTTTCCATGGACTCGGTGAGGAACTAGGATTGTACGTGGAGTCAATTCATGGAAAGGCTAGCTTTGATGTTGGGACAATTTGTGAACAATTATAAAATTATAGGATATGATAAATTTATTTTATTAATAAAGCAATAATCTCATCATTAATTCATAAAGATTATAAAATTTATATGATTAACATAATTAAATTTAAATAAATAAATAGAGAAATAGGAAAGAACACATAACCAGGAGAATTTATGAGGTGTGGATTCGGTGTCCTAAAGCCGTATACAATTCCCTTCATGCACATTAAATTTTTTGTTTATTTTTCTTACTTGTTAATTGCTTGCTAAGTGTGTTGATTAAGTCATATATATGGATGGCAATGGGGTGAGGTGGGGCAGTTTTTCCACTCTCCCATCCCCGTTCCCAATTGTATTATTATTCCCCATCCCCGCTCCATCCTCCATCAAGGTTTATTTTCTAAGAACCATCCCCACTCTTAATAAGGTATAAAATTCCTATCCCCGTCCCACCCCACCAGTTATCCTTTTTTTTTAGCTTTTGTTATTTTTGCTGAAGTTACCGCATCTACTAATTCAAATAATTAGTTGGACCAACGTAATAGTGCCACATCATTTTAAAGTGGAGTTAGAACCAGTAAGAATGAAGGAGAATAGATAATGAAATAGGAAAAACCTGTTAGAATGCCACGTCAAGTGTACTACAATATATATAATAAGATTAATTAGATGATCTTAACCGTTTGATCTTAATATAGGGTTAGAGTATGTACTTTAATACATAAAAATGATTAAAAATGTTAAAGAGAGAGTAGAAAATCAAGTGGACGATATTATTTTTTTAAAAAAAAGTTTAAAATATCACATAGGAAATAGAAAAAATAATTAAAATGAGAGGGAGGAGAAATGTTAGGGGGTTTATAATAATTTAAATATAAAAGGACTAAATTAATTATGGAGAGAGAAAGGAAAGTTAGATGGGACCTATATTCATAATGAACAGAAAATCTTGAAAATTTCAAAATCATTTAATTTGTTGGACCGATGTAATTGTGCCACATCATTTAAAGTGGGGCTAAAACTAATAAGAATGAAGGAGATGAGAGAATTAACGAGGGAAAACATATTATATAAATGGTAATTTAGGTATAATATAAAATAAAGTATAAAATAGTAATTACAACTGGGGCAAAGAGGGGTGGGTTAACCATGCGGGGCTGGGTAGGTGGGGCAAGATGGGATATTATAAACCTATACGCACCTCAAACCTATTGGGGTATAAATTTTTAAACCTTACCCAGCCCCTACTTTGAAAAATGTCTAAAAACAAATCCTTCCCTATAGGGATGGGCGGGGCCTAATGGAGACGGGGCAAATTTCCATCTCTATTAAGTAAACATAGAATAATTGAACTTAAGGCAATTGGTAATTAGATAAATTGGGTCATCTCTCTACAAGGAATACGAACTCGAAAGTTCATTCTATTTTCGACAATCACCTTATACCTCGATATTTTCATTTTAAACCATCAACTTTACCACAATGCAAACACGTATTTAGGATAATGTTAAGTTCCTAAAACATTGCATGAAGCATGACTTTATGTGAAAAATTAGAAACTTATATGCTTAATAGTATAATTAATTTATGGGTTTTATACCAATAGGACTCCAGTGTAAGAGCCTTACATGAAATTTAATTACACATAAGGCCCCTTTGGTTTTGAATGATACATAAACGAGCATCTATGAAATTTAATAGACACAAATTCCTTTCAATATTCAATAACTCACCCAAATCCAAATTGGCATGCAGATAACTCAAAATTTTAGTTATCCCAAAATTAGCCATAATCGTTGCCGTCGAGATGGGGAGTGTAATGCCCCAATCTGACACTACTGCCGACCATCCAGGGTAGGTCGACACGTGTCAAAATGGAGATATAATCTGATATACTCATAAATATTTCCATACTCGGGCATAAAGAAAGAAAGAAATTTATATACATACATACATAACAAGCATGATATGAAGTGGAAAATTATACAGATGTCCCTGATTCGCAAAATACAATAAATACAAATATAGCCAATGCATAGTTGAGAGCCAACATCCCTGGCACCTATGTTAAGTAATAAATAGTGTTCCAAATACCAATGTTCAGCTCAAAACCAGCAGCTACCTATGCCTTAATACTAACTCCCAGAAGACTACCCAGCCAAGCACGGTAGGGAAAACGCTCTACTCTAGAGATCCTGCTCTACTACTATGTGAATCTACTGTATGAAAAACAACTGTGAGCGTTTGAATGCTCAGTAGGAATATAATTCTCAACTAACATTAATAACAAGGATGCATATAATCATTTATAAATAAGTTTGCAAACATACATGTGGTTTAAGATATATAAAAGTATTTACAAGTGATATGCCAAGAATTTCACAATATAAGTAACATCCGATCTCATGAGTCAGCCAATACACTTTTCATCACGTTGGTATGGGAGTAGTCTCAACCAGTACCGATATAAAGAGTAGTCTCAACTCTTTTTCCATTCATCACATAACTCATTCATATCCATTCCAATCATAACATAAACATAAATATACTATGGCATGGCATCATCACAGCATAAAGCAAGATGCCATTCTTGTATATTCTAACCACATAAGATTCATGTAAACCATACGATATATACATTAAGAGTTTGTAAACAGAAAACTCATATTTCATAACATGGGCACCGGCCCCAAAATATTATTATCAGCGTTAGTAAGAATATAAATATTTTTACCTCAATAATTAGGTCTCATCTAAGCCTAAATGTAAATGCAAGAGCTACGAAGCGTAATGATCCTCCGAAGGACTTCCCAATTTGAAAGAAATGATAAAAGAGTACATATCAACTTTAGTTTCTTGTTTAGGTCAAACTAGGCTCAATACCAAACTTTGGTATTCCCAAAACCCCAGCCATAGTATTTGGATTCCAAGAAAAAGTCCCAAGAAAAAGGATAACTAAGCAGGGGGAAGAAAATAAGTTAAACAAACTGTTTTTTCAACAAAACACATCCCATTATAGAATAGGAGTATTATCATTAATGACACTCTTTTGCATTCCCTCTGAAGACCATTACTGATAATGGCTCCCCTCTATTATCGATAATGCTCCATTACTGATAATGTAATAGGGCATTATCGGTAATGGCACCTCTCTGCCAAGCCCCAAGAAAGAGCATTACCGATAATGCTCTCTTGCATTATCTGTAATGACTGCCCATAAAGCTTAGTTTCAAGCTTTAAGGGAGTCCAAGCTACTTCAAAACCCACAAACACCCACCAAACCTCAAGATATTGCCTTTAAACTTTAAATCCATCGTATACTAACCTCTAGAACCTTAGATCTACCAAATTTACAAAGATTACATGGTTTGATCAAGAGATCAACCATGATTTTAAGTTTAAAAACCCATAACTTCTCACATTATCAAAACCACACCAAAATCTTCAACAAAATCCTCACATTCCACCCAAAACATGCAAATCCATCCACCACATCAACCTACAACCACCAATCCTTCAAAATCCAAGCTTAACAACCCAAGACCCACAAAATGGGTTTGAAAAAGAAATGAAGAAGATGAAGAAAACAAAAGGAAAACCCAAGCTTACCTCCACCGGCGACGCAATAGCGACGATGAACTCCAGCGAACCTCTCTCTTTCTCCCTCTCTCTCACGCAATGTGGGTTTATAAGCTTCGAGGACATAGATGGCATTTCCAAAATGTTTTATAAGGTTTTTTTTTTCCCTTCTAAAGTATCATTAAACTATTAAATTAATTTGAAATAAAAACTTGGATTTTCACAGAGAGTATTACATCGTGGGTGGAGCAATCATGTATTTCATCTAGTACATGTCGGACGCTATATTACAAGTCAGACGATGCAAACGCAATACCAACATTCTGATTGGGCTTCACAGTCCGAATCAAAGATTGCAATTTGGATAAGTGATTTATTTATGATTAATAAATGAATATAGGCATTCTTCTTTCTTTTGGGTTTTCTATACTTATTTTGTTGCAAAATTTCTTCTAAATTTTTTTTGTTATGTAGGAACTTCACTGAAGAAGACTGTTGCTTTTTGGTGTTGTTTTTTACATGGGGGATCTCTTCTCTCTCTCTCTCCCTTTGTCCTGCTATCCATAGTTTGTTGCAAATTTTCAACTCAAATTTTTTTTTTTTATTTGTAAGGACTTCAATTAAGATGACTGTAGCTTTATTAGGGTTCAATTTACATAGGGAAAATCTCACACACAATCTCTCATTTGTCCTTCGTCTTTGTTTGGTTTGAGATGGGGACTTGGCATGAGTTTTTTGGTGGGCATAATCATGTATCTCTGGATCTTTTTTTGTTGCTGTTTGTTTGGTTTGAAATGGGAAACTTAGCACATGTTTTTTTTGTGGGCAGAGTTATGTCTCATTGTTTTTTTTTTTTTTTTTTTTTTTTAATTTGAGATGTAAAAATTGGAATATTTTTTTTTGGGGGGGATTTTAATTTATATATTTTTTTTTTTTTTTTTTTTTTATTGTTTAGTTTGAAACGGGGAACTTGGCATGTGTTTTTTGTGGCTTGAGGTAAGTCTCACTTTTTTTTTAAGATGGGAAACTTTGGAATGTTTTTTTATTTATTTTATTTTATTTTTGGCATAGGCATGTATTTATGGTTTTTATTTTGGTTGTTTTGGTTTCATATGAGAAAACTAGGATTTGTTTATTGGTGGGCAGAGTCATGTATGCATTTTTTTTCTTGATTGTTTGGTTTGAAATGGGGAACTTTGAATGTGTTATTTTTTTTTTTTTTTTTTTTATAAATGATATGTGTGTGTATATATATATATTATCGGTTCCGATCCTATCAGGACGTCTTTACGTTCGTTGTCGTAAGGACGTCCCTTCTGAAAGCCATAGGAATGATATTTTGAAAAACCGACCGTTGGATTAGATAATCTTCTTATGAATATCTTGCATGTCAAAAATCACAGTGATCCGATAATCGGTTTTCAAAATACAGTCCGTGAAACACTTTGACAGTATTTACCGTTGGATGCTGTCAAAGTTGTTTAAATGTCTGTATTTTAAAAACCAACCGTTGGATCACTGTGATTTTTGGCAGACATGACATACATATAAAGATTATCTAATCCAACGGTTGATTTTTCAAAAATACCTCTCCCATAGAAAATGTCCTTACGATAAGAGTGTAAGGACATCCTTACAGGATCGGTTCTGATTATATATATATATATATATATATATATATATATATATATATATATATATATATATGGATTCACAAACACTCTCTGGATGATAGGAACTACCGATCAATAGAAATAGTCCAACACTCCACCTTTGTCATATATTCCATACATCACACTATGGCCATGAATTTATAGTTTATCTAACTACATCTTCTTTTTCAAATTCAAAAACCATTCAGCCCAGTAGATGGATACCATAATATACATTATCTGGTGAAATAATTTCTAATTCAAAAACCATTTAGTAATAAAATAAAATGACTTTCTAAAAATGAGGACATTAAAGCTGAAAATATTATAATAACTTTCTAAAAATGGAAAGAATATATTAGTCAATGTCTTGTTATTAGTTGACTTCAATTTTTGATTTAAAGGGTCTTTCTGTAAGGAATCTTGTTACCTGAATTTGATTATACTAAAATATATTTTTAAAGTCTTTTGGATCATTTTCATTTAATTTATTTTTAAAAATTTTTGAAATGAGACTTATGTAAAAAATAAATAAAAAATAAAAAATTTAAATAGGACATGTGGCAAGAAACAAAGGCTTCATCAGCCAGGGCTGGCCCTGAGGTTTGGGGGGCCTAAAGCGAACTTCTAATATGGGGCCCTAATAGGTACTGACAAAAAAAAAAATTATGCATGTAATATATTAAACTACATACTATTCTTTTAATTTGCTTTGCTAGTAATCGCACAAATTTTGAATGCATATTTTGTTATTACTAAAATCATGAACTAAAAGAAAACGCAACAATAAAAAAAGAAATGCTAAATAACATAACATAATCGACCAATATCGCTACCTTAATCAGTTACAAAAACAACATTTCTAACTTCATCTTCTTCTGCATAACTGCATTCCAAGGAAAAAAAAATTAATTCCAAGAAAAATGTTAAAAAAAGTTTAAAAATATTGAATATTTATTTTTCCTAATTACCTTAAAGAAAATATCATTCTTATCAAGAAAAGTAACGTATCATTATACAAACATACATAGCACATAAAGCCCTAAAATAAAAGTCCTAAACAAAAAATCCCTAATAATAACAATTATTAAATTCATGCTACTATATATAACAATCATATAGCCCTAAAATTAAAACCCTAAATCAAAAATATCAATCTCACCACAAATAATTGTAAATATATTTATACTATAATACAAAGATCTTGTCCAAAAGTCCTAAATCAAAAGTCTAATTAAAGAATTTCACTCTCATTATTATTAATAACAATAATAATAAAAGGTAGAAACTTACTTGTACTGCTCAAGCCTCAAGGAGATAAACTTTGAAAGTGGCCAAGTAAGGAGTGGGGACAGTGGGACCGTGGGGGACTGGCAGTGGGGGCTGCTAGCTTCTGCACCAAGAATGGAGTTTTCAAGATGTTTATGGGATAGAGACGAAAGAGCAAGAGAGATAAAGTGAGATTGTGGGAACTGGGAAATGAAATCAATACTCAGGATGGGATAATGGGGTTTTTAATTTTTCAAAACTCACGTGGGGCCATGGGGGAGGCTGGAGGTAAAGTGAAAGACAAAAAATTAAAGGCCCATATATTTTTGAGTGAAAAAAGAGACAAATGAGCCTAATTTTTTTTTTTCTAATTCAAAAGAGACCCAATCACAAATTGCATTAGAAAATAATGGACTTCTTTTGTTATTACTTTTACCTATAGATAGCTAACTTAGGGTCCTAATTTTTTACAAAAAGTAGGGGGCCCTAAGAGCAACTCCAACGGAGTAGCCATCTTAATGCTGTTAGGCAAAATGCCTTCCCAAAGTGACAAAACGGTGCTCCAACAGAAGAGGCATCTCGGTAGGCAAAATGCCTCCACCCCATTTTAGTCGGCAAATTTGCCGATAGATGGATGAGAGAGAGAACTCTCGGCAAATTAGCCACATAAGCAAACACTGCAAATTTGAATTTGTCAACGGCTTTTTCTCTCAACGGAAACCTGCTCTACCACAGTAATTTGTGCAGCAAATTTCTTCTATAAAATGAATATAGGACATACCTTATTAGCATCCACAAGCTGATTTTTGAAGAAAATTTTTGGCAAGAGCCGTTGCTGCACCAGACCTTCTTCCTCACCAAGAATAATCACCAAGATCCAAAGTGAGATTTGAAGAACTCTGCTGGGTGTATGATGTTGTTGGAGAAGAAACCTCAAATCTGCTCTTTTATTATATTTCCACGATTTTGTTCAAAATGGGTTTATCTTAAAATGGCTTCCTCTT
This sequence comes from Hamamelis virginiana, assembly GCA_017140935.1. Classification (NCBI taxonomy): domain Eukaryota; kingdom Viridiplantae; phylum Streptophyta; class Magnoliopsida; order Saxifragales; family Hamamelidaceae; genus Hamamelis; species Hamamelis virginiana. The sequence goes on from JAESVK010000811.1 coordinate 1,799,668, forward strand.
GATTTATAGGGTTCTGGTGTCTCCATTGGTATGTTCTTGTGAAGAGAAGGAAGCTTGTAGTTGAGTATCGACTAGAGTCTGAGCTTCTTCACAAAGATCCCAGTCTTCTATGGGCTTCTCCTGTGGGTCAACTTCCGAGTCTGTGTTTTTGCAACCCATTTGTTGAGTCTTCTTTTATCTTCTAGAAGATACTAGAACAAGAAGATGATGTGTTTTTAGCTTTTATCTTTATTTATTCATTTATTTTTTTATTTTACCGAAAATCAGTTTGGCTTTGTCTTTTACTTTGCCTTTTACTGTGTCTTTTACTTTGCATTTCCTTTTAAGTCATTTAAGTTATTTCCTTTAAGTATTTTTTTTTTTTATAACATGAGAAGTATTTATTCTAATTTTTTAACTTGTATTTAAAATTTTGAAAAATTGACCGTTGAATTAGATAAACTGCTTATCAATTTCTTGTTTGTCCAAAATCACAGTGATCCAACGGTTAGTTTCTAATATATGTTACTGTGAAAAATTGTCACATTTTATGTTCTTCAAAATATCACCGATTTTTCCAATGTTTGTTTTTTCATAAACCGACCATTAGATCACTGTGATTTTTGGCAAACATGAAATTGATAAGGAGTTCATATAATCCAACGGTCAATTTTTTAAAATATGCACTGCATTTGTCCTAATTGAGGTCACGTTGCGTAAGGTGCACCTTATAATATAAGGACTGTACATTGAATATTATGTTTATTGTGGCTAATTTTTATTTTTTATTTCCATGTGCAGATGGATTCTGAAAATAATCAATATTTCACTAGTCTCTTAAGCGGTGATGTGGTTTTTGATGATAACTTTTGTGACGAAAGTAATGACAATGCCAACCAATATTCTAATGAACCGGAATTGTCAGCTCAAATCCCTACTGAAATGAGAGCTGCAAAAAAGAAATCACAACGAGCAAAAAACTTCTCAGTTGCAGAGGATATTCTTCTCACATTTGCATATCTCAACACGGGCTTTAATACGATCACCGGCACTGATCGTAGTAAAAAATGTTATTGGAAACAAATATATGACTTTTTTGTGGCAAATCAAAAAGTTGATTATCGTCGTACCCAAACATCTTTTTCGAATCGATGGTGTACAATTAACCATGACGTGGGTAAGTTTATTGGGTGTCATGCAAAAATTCAACAAATGAGACAAAGTGGATTTACCGAACAAAACAAGGTATTAATAATTTTGAAATTCACATAGTTGGATATGTTTTGAATTTATTATAATTATATATATATTTTTATAGATACTAAATAATTGTTTTCTATAATTGTTCAGGTTGTACAAGCAAAAGAAATGTACCACGAGGAAACCGAAAAAGTATTTGTGTTGGATCATTGTTGGGAAATACTAAAGGAGCACCCTAAATGGAGAAGTGGTGTTTCTAACAAAAAGTCAAAAAGTACAAACGACGCTAGTCCAGCTTCCTCATTTCCCATGAGTCCAGAGTCAATAAATTTAGAGGCAGATAATGTATCCCTCAATGAAAGGCCACTTGGCAGAAAGGCCCCAAAACAACAGTTAAAAAATCAATTAGCGGGAGAAAGTAATGGAAACACCCAAAGCCCATCTTCATTAATTTTGGATCAATATAGGGAAGAAATGTTATCAGTAGAACGTGAGAAAAAAGGAATACCGTCAAAAGATGCTAGCGTACCAAGAAGAATTGCTTCAAGTTGAGAAAGAAATAGTACGCCTACAAAAAATACAAGAAGATGAGCGAATTATGAAGATTGATACTTCTAGCATGGATCCTGGAATGGCAGCATTTTATAATAAATTGAAGATGGAAAATGTTAGAAGAAGTATGGAATAGTAGCAGTTAATTGTTTTAGTATTTCAAATCCTTTAAAATGTTTAATGTGTTGTTCTTTTATAAGACTTAAGTGTTATTTAATATGGCATTATTTTCCTTTTAGCAGCAGTTAATTTTTTTAAGGGAAGACAACATACAGATTTAGCACAACAAAAACATGTTACATTTTTCTTAGTGAAAACACAAATAAAATATGGGAAGCACAACAACACAACAAACTGAAGAAATATAAAATAAAAAAGAAAAAGAACCTGATACAAGTATGCTGAAAGTAAACATAAACCCTAAAAAAAATAAGTAAAAGAGATAGAATTTCCTAATGTGCTCCATGCCATTTCCATAAGTGTTCAACTAAATCTTCCTGGAGTTGATTATGGACTTGGGTGTCTCTAATGCGATGATATGTTTCAATGAAATTTACTAGTTCTGATGTACGCTCATGTGACACTGATACAAGCTCGCCAAGAAAATCATAAGGCATATCAGTGTCACTGGTATCTTCCTTATCCTCAATAATCATATTATGCATTATTATGCACGCTGTCATGATATCGTGAAGTGTTTCTTCATCCCAAAAACGGGCAGGCCCATGAATGATTTGAAAACGTGCTTGGAACACCCCGAATGCTCGCTCCACATCTTTCCTTGCAGCCTCATAAGAATCTTTAAACAATTGCTTCATGTGTCCCTGTGGACATGGGATTGATTTTACAAACATTGACTAATTAGGATATATACCATCAGCTAAGTAATACCCCTTTGTATAATCGTGCACGTTAATCGTATAGTTGACAGGAGGAAAACATCCTTCAGCAAGTTCACCAAAAATATGAGATCTGTCTAGCACATTAATATCATTAAGTGATCCAGGCATCACAAAAAAAGCATGCCATATCCAAAGATTTTTAGAAGCCACGGCTTCTAAAATAATAGTTGGTTCGTGGATGTGACCAGTGTACATCCCTTGCCACGCAATTGGACAGTTTTTCCAATTCCAATGCATACAGTCAATACTTCCCAGCATTCCGAGAAAGCCACGTTATTCGCCAATAGCTAGCAATCGAGCAACGTCATCACTGTTTGGTGACCTTAAGTACTGGTCACCAAACACTGCAACCACTGTTTTAACAAACCTTCTCAAACTTTCAATGACAGTGCTTTCTCCGATCCGTACGTAATCATCAACAGAATCAGCTAATGCTCCAAAAGCAAGCATCCTCATTGCAGCTGTTACCTTTTGAAGGGAAGCAACCCAAGAACACCACAAGCATCTCTTCTTTGGGTGAAGTATGGACATGCAGCTTCAATTCCATTTGAATTTAAACAAAAAGATTGCGACTCATTCGAAACTTCCTCCGAAATAAATGAGCAGGATAAATTGGTTCTGCAGCAAAATAATCATGATAAAGTCTATCATGACCATCTGCTCTACCGCGATCAATGATATTGTGGCCTGGAACAGAACCACGACGTCTTGTTGGCCGTCTCCGACTAGCTTGCTCCTCTTCTTCTATGATAACGTTTGTTATCACCTCGAAATCATTACGATCGTCATAAAAAAACAAATCATATATGAGGAGGTTATTTAAAGCCATAGATAGTAGTAAGGTATTGAAATTTGAAGAGCAAGTGGAAATTGTAATGGATGAAAATAATGAAGGAAAATGATTGTATTTATAGATAAATTTAGGCGGTCAAATTCAAAATTTTGAATTTTGAATTTTGAATTTTGAAAATTTAAATTTGAATTTTAGCAGGTTTAAATTTTGAATTTTGAATTTTAGCGGTTGAAATTTTGAATTTAAATTTTAACCGAAAATGTTTTTGAAATTTTGAATTTCATATTTCACAACAAAATGAATTTTGAATTGGCTATGCAAATTATATTTTTGAATTTAAAATTTTGGCAAATGAAAGTAATTTTTTTTTATTTTATTTTGAATTTTAAATTTTCCATACTTCAATTTAGTTTATAACTATTAAAAATTTGTCGTGAAAAAATCAATTATCGGTAAAAAATACTATTTTTAAAATTCTTTTACAAAATATAGCCGTTTATAGCATATTCAAATTATAGTTTGACAAAAAGTCAAAATAACATTAAAATATTAATGTTACGCATTTTGCATGGTTATGATTGGAGTGACCTTTCATTTGGATAGACAAATTAAAGAGGCATAACACTGTTCATGAATTTTGAAGAGACAAAATGACTATTGATGGTTGGAGATGCTCTAAGCCAATATTTCCTTACCTTATAGCCGGGCCGGCCCTCTCATCTGCAAAAACGCCTAAAAATGGAAGGTTCGGCCAATTTCCCCCGAAATAAAAAATAAATCACGTGCTGTGCACGATCCACAGTTCCCTACTTTCCTGTTACGACACGCAAGTATTAATCCAATCTGCCAAACTATCTATTTAGGTGCGTCGCGCAATTGAATTATCAGATGATATGGATATTAATTTATTTCCTACGTGGAAAGGGTATGCGCATTAAGCACCACGAACACAATAGAAGGCATCACAGAGAGAGAGAGGCGTCGGTTTCGCGTAGCTCAGCCCATCCTACATCTTCTCGAACAAATAGAAAGTAGAAGAAGACTAGTCTTCATTTTAGACTTAATCTTCAAGCATCCTGTTCCTGTAATCATCATCATCATCATCATCACACCAACCCTCGCTAAATCTACCAAAGCCTCCAAATCTGAACCCTTCTTCTCCAAGTCTACAAATTATACAGATTTTATTATATATATAGAGAGAGAGAGACTGATCAGAAAAAATGGCATATGTAGACCACGCCTTCTCCATATCTGACGAGGACATCATGATGGAGTCTTCGTACATCGTTCACAATCGCCCTCCCATCAAGGAGATTGCTCTCGCCGTCTCTCTCCTTATTTTCGGAACCCTAGGCATCATCTTGGGTATTATGATGGCTTACAACAGGATCGGCGGTGACAGAGGTCATGGTATCCATCTAGCTAAACTCAATTCTTATTCTTCTTCAAATTATCTTTTGATTTTACAACAGCTATTTTCCCTCCGTAGATGTTATATGATTCCAAATTCTACTCACCTTTCCTACTGTTTCTCGGTTACCGAACAGACCGAATGCTAAAATTAGGGTTTAAATTATTTTATTTTTTTTTAAAATTCTTTTCAAATATTGTTATAATTTTAGAATCATCCATTGATTTGGTTTTTGCTGAGAAACGAGAGGAATCGTACAACAGCTTTTACATTCCCCCAACCTGTTCTAAGTCTCTAAACTGCTCCGTTTGGTTTCTGAGAAACTTGGGCAAAAGGAAAGAGAATAAATTTGGAATCTTTAGTGTTTTACAGAAGCTATTTTTACCTCAACCTGTTGTAAGATTCGTACGGAACCTAAACTAAAGCTAGGTTTTATTTAATTATTTTGGTTGGATTATCTTTGTGATTCATTTTTTATTGTGTTGAAATAGGACTTTTCTTTGCGGTATTGGGATCGATTTTGTTCATACCGGGTTTCTATTACACGCGTATTGCATACTATGCCTATAAGGGATACAAGGGATTTTCTTTCTCCAACATCCCGCCGGTGTAGTGATGGATTAGCTGGAATTCGGAGTTAGTTTACTCATGTACAGACCTCTTGCTGAGTTTTCAGTTATTTTTTCTTACCTTGATTTATGTGGTTTTGTTTAAATAATTTGTATGTAGATTATTAGCTAACTATTTGAAACAAGTGGCTGCTTTTGGGTTTTTTGTTGCAATGTAGTGTGGCCCTAAACCACTTTTGTTGAATTATTTCAATTATGTCATATATTATAAAAGTTTTTTGTTTTGTATATTCTAAATTTAAATTTTCTTTTGTAGTTTGTATGTTGAGCAATCTAGTTCCGTATGTAGTGTGCTCTTCTTCGTTGCATTAATAATTTCATTAGCTATCCTTACAGATATGTGTATTCGTATAGATGCATCCGTCCTTTTAATATAAGGTGCTCCTCATACAACTTTGCATCGGGTGTCTGGTTATGGAAAATTTGCAACATATTTTTGAGAATCTAACCACTAGATTAGATGTTGTACTTATTCACACCATGCATGCTAAACACATTGATCCGACGGCTGATTTCTTAGAATACAGACGTGAAAAGTTGTATCATTTTTTTACTGTTGGATTAGACGTTGACATTTCACGTCAGATTTTGAGAAACCAGCCATTGGATCAATGTGATTTTAGGCACACATGATGTGTATAAGCGGAACATCTAATCCAAAGGTCGATTTCTCAAGTATGTACATATATATGTACATACATACTTATTCTTCTTTTTCTCTCCTGTTTATTTGGTTATTGATTTGATTTTAGGCACACATGTATGTGTGTATGTATATATATATATACACACACAAAGACACACATCGGAGATGCTTTGCGTTAGGTGGCCTTCATAGGGCCAATTCTATACCAGATTTTGAAAACTGACTGTTGGTGACATTTTGAAAAATCATAGTGATCCAATGGTCAGTTTTTTCAATGTTGACATTTTGAAGGACAAAAAAGTTACAATTTTTCACAGTGACGTCTTTCAAAAACTGAGCGTTAGATCACTAAGATTTTTGGCTGGCGTGACATATATAAGAGGAGTATCTAATCTAATCGTCGGTTTTTCAAAATATGTTATGCAACTGGCCCTACGAAGGTCACCTTACGCAACTTTGCATCAAGTTTACCTTATATTAGTGTCTCCCATATAAACATATATAATCCTATGATTTGGGTTTTAAATCTAAAGTCATTGTTCTGAGTTAAGGTTTCTTCACATATTATGCTGGAATAGAAATAGAAAAGGGTGAATTGTGGAATAGGTGGAAAAATCTAGAAAAATTAGCTTGAACTAGGTCTTTTGATAGTTTTGGTAGAAAAATATTCTTAAGGTTTGTTCAATTTTTTAACAATGTTGTGTGTTTCTTAGTGGCAAGTTTGGAAGGGTTGGGTTATGGGAAGGAAGATATGTGATGTGGGCACATATTCTTTTACACTTGACTTTAAGTCAAAAGTTATCTGGTCTTCATTGTTTGAAGAGGAATTTTCAGGATTGGAGGTTGGGTCTCTAAAATATCTCTAGGAGGAGATTGATATTCTAGCAAATTTAGTATTTTTTTTTTTTAAGTTGGTTCTTCGTTCAACTATTATAGTTGTGATGAAGGGAACTCCTCACCAGCTGCAGTTAATTGGAACTTGGAAGGATCTTCCATCTAGGACTTTAAGTTAGCATTTTTATTTGCTTATTTGGATGAAGGCTTAGAATAGTATTTTTAGTCTAGAACCTAAGTTGTGAGACATTGTTGATTATTAAATAGTCTATTATGTGCAAGATTGTTGGCAAGTGATTGGATCTCCTTTTAATACATTTTTTTTTTTTTTTTTGCTAGCTCATATGGTCTCAGGTTTTACTAGGGATTGTAATGGGGCGGGTTTGGGATGGGGGCACTCCTTTCCAAACCTCATCTATAAAAGGAACATAACCAAACCTGTTTGATACCCACATTGGGGTGGGATGGGATGGGGTGGGGTGCAAAAATATCATACTTGTGGGGGTGCCACTAAATCTTAAGATAATTTCGTACTTGTATATTTATCAAATAATAAATTAACAATAAAGTCCAAAACTTTCTAAGACATATCAAGCTTATGTATGTTGGTTTATTTATTTATTTATTTATTTATTTTTGGTGGTGGGTGGGGGAAAGAATCCTTATATAGAGCACCTAAATCCCTTCGCTTTGATAACTACTTGATGCGGGATACCAATAACTTCAAGAGATTGCTTCAAGTTTAGTGGTCCACAATGGTACTAGGGCATCCTTATGATAAAGTAAAACAACATAATTTTGATCATTAAAAAGTTATCCTAACTCTAACGCCTTTTCACAAGTCCCACATCAGCGAAACATGAAAACGTGAAGTTTCTGCCGTCTATATAAAGGTTTTGTCACCCTACTCTCTGATTGGTAGCTGACATAATAGGGTGGTTGTGACAATTCTAACTTGTAATAATCATAAAATATTTACTAAATTTCAATATAATTGGGGCGGGGAAGGGCAAATCCTACCCCATCCCAAACTTGACATGGGTTGAGGGTTTTCATACCAAACTCATACCTACCTTGAATTGTAGAGGCTCATCTACAACCCAAAAGGGTTACTAAAAAAAATAAAATAAAAATTAAAAAGACCCATTTAACTGCCATCCCTAGTTTTGGTTTGTGCAAAGACATGACTACATGAGATACCAAGTTGGATGTTATTACTCTTTTGTGCTGTGTCTGAAGGGATGTAATTTCTCTTTTTCCAGTGTTTTGAAGTATTTAGATAGAGAGGAACCACATAGCCTTTTATAATGTTGATTGTTGATTATCCAATCTTGCTTTTTAATAGCTATATATTGCGGATGGAATATTTTCCTTTTTTTGTACAATTTTAATATTTTATTTTTAATTTTTAATTTTTTTAAATTCACGTAGAGCTTTCTTTTCATTTTATATAGGCGTTGTATAGTATATGAGTTCTAAGTTTTCGGTACTCATTTTGTTACCATCTCATATTCTTTTCTTTAAATGAACCATTTTTGCTTACATGAAGAATCCATATTGCGTTTCGGAGTGCAATGGTTAAAGAAAAAACTATTATTTTTTGACTTGCTGGGATCTTGAACATTGATGGTTGTTGATAAAGGAAATCTAATACGCGACCCCGGTCGTCGATTTCCTCGAGAGAGGGGTCATGTCCCTTCGATCGTGACCTGGCCAGGCAAGGTCGCGGTCTCAGGAACCCCGTCGTCTCTAAAACAGTTGCACTCGCGCCCTCTCCTTTGCTCGATAGAGTCGAAGGAGATGCCGAGGAGGGCTTCACGATGCTGGTGCATCTTCGACCTTACCCCATGACAGGAAAAGGTGAAGAAAGGTCTCCACTGATGTAATTCCCTTAGCCAGGCTAAGGATGCTCGCGCGAGAGAGCGAAAGACCTTCTAAGACTCCCTTGTCAAGTAAGGGTGGTGAATGGCTGACTGCCCTCGCCCCCTTTCCTTCTACAGGAACAATTAGAGGATGGTCGCCCTTGTCCGTACAAGGTCTAGTATTTGGGGGATGGTTTGGTGGTTGGGACAGAAGGTCGTCAAGGTAAAGAGACGCCCTCGCAAGGAGGCAGGGTTGCCCCTTTGCCTTGGCTAGGTTGACTTAGTGATTCAAAGTGCGACACGTGGGCAATGTAGCATTTTTCTCTCACTACATTTATTAACCTGCCACTTTGGGCAGTGTGTACACCCGCAACATAGCTATAGCCGCAATTGCAGGCCCTAGGTCGAACATTTCTATGTTAAGACCTAGGGTGGCGGCACCTGCCGTACAATGCAGGTCAAATCGTATATCCATTTTCATGATTAGAAAATGGCAGAGAGCCAGGGCGTCCCTTTTTGGCTGCGCCCTGGTCCCTTTGTCAATGATTTGACTGCTTTGTACTGACCGTCTCTTCCCTATAAAAGGAGAGTGTTAATACCATTCAAGGCATCTCAACAACCAAAAAGAGAGAGAGAAAAGGGTTAATAGTTCATTGCCCGTGCTATCTCTGCGATCTTGCCGTTAAGGTCGTGAGGGTTAGTCTTCTAGGTCGCACTTCAAAGTTGATCACTTCAACCTATTCTGTTCCCCTTCCCTTTCATCCAATCGAACCCCTATTATTTAAAAGATACAGCTTCACACATTCGAGACCGCCATCTACGGCAATCCTTACGATTGCAAGAACCTCCTCAATTTCCTTTGTAAACAATGGTTATTTATTTATATATTTTTCCATCGATTAGAGAACATTGAAGATCTTCAATTGATTAGTTTTGTGGGCAGTGCTCATATGATCTTGCCAAAGGTTTTTGGTGAATTTCAAAAGTGCAACTGTGTATTATATCTAATTTGAGGATTGCACTGAGGGGTTGGATGGAGACGTTGAACAGGGTGGTGTATTTCAATTGAATCCTTCTTTATGTTGATTTATTGGGTCTCTTAAAGTTTATTTAGAAGTTTGTGTGGCATTCCTTTCACCATTAATTATAGGTGGAGTTTATGTCAAATTTATCAATCAAGCAAAATTGGGATGATGCTTAAGCATTTCCTATCTTCAATTTACAGAATACATCTTGTTTTTTATGCAACATTTCTCATGCCTAGTTAAGATGTATCTTAAACATCTTAATTGACTGGGTAAATGTCAGGCCTAAGAAATTATTGGCCAATAATGAACTTTCAAAGGTCACAGGTGGTTCCAACATTGAGGAATTAGGGTCAGATTAGGGTTGCAGAGTTGAATCTTTACAAAGCTTCTGGTAGGGCGTCATGGCCTTCATCATTAGTATCTCCCTTCAAATTCTTTTTTTTTTTTTTTGGAGCTGGTGGTGGAGCACTATAAGAAAAGACTGCCATAGAAAGGGACATAAGTTCGAAAGTTGATTTTGATTTTAGTTAGGAACTCTTTTTAACGTTTTTACTTCACAGTTTGATAGCTTAGAAATTTGAAAGAATGTTGAGGGAAATCTCATGGTGAAGAAAGGAATTCAAGTTTGTTGGACTGGAGAAGGTGCCTTTAAGATTAGGGAGGATTTGTACAGTTCATTGATGGATATTGCATTATTAAGCAATTTCCTTTCTAAATTTGTGGAGAGCCTAATGGCCGACTTATGTTCTAAATTGATTGCCTCAGGACTAGACTAAGATCATATTATTTCAGATTTGAGTTACAGTGTTAAAAGTTCAAACCCATTTTAATAATGCTGAAAGCCTCTTTTGACCCAATGAATTTGACATGTTCACAACTTATAGTGGGACGTTTATGAGACTTCTCAGGATTTGTATGGTGTGTGTTTTGTAGATGGTGATAGCATGTGGTGCATTGAACATGGATTTTATACAATCCAAGGCACGGGTTTTTGAAAGCAAAAGTAGCTGTGTTTTGGTTCCTTTGGAAAAGCAGTTGGGCATGTTTGGGTGTGCAAGTCACCTTATATTTAAATATACTTTATTTTAAATTAGCTTAATGCAGATTGGTCATTTGTAAATGATCTGATTTTCATTCATGCATTTTATTTATTTATTTGGGTGACATATGGTAGGGTTTAGTATACTTGTATAAATTAAGGAAAAAAAAAAAAGGGCCAATGGCCTTGTAACCACATGGCACCTCTACCCTTTTTTGTAAAGGCAGTTCTCGGGTCTGAACTCACTGTTTATTTTGTACCAAAAAAAAGAAGGGTTGAAAAACAAAAACTCATTTCAAATCATATAATTTTTCGATATTTAAATAAAATGAATTTAGAACATAAAATAGACGCTACAATAACACTTTTGGAGAGTAACAATTCACCATAATTTATCAAAAGAAAACACATTCAATCGGGAGAAGTTTTTTAGCTCATGGATATACAAACCTATCACCCAACTATTATTCCTTTGAACTGAAGAAGTTGTTGGAATGTGCACGATCAAGATGGAACGTACTCTAACCAGATCATCCATCGTGTTTCTTGTGTTGGTAGAGATTGTCATTTATGTGCTTTCTTATTTCCTTCTTTGCGTTGCCACTTACACATGATTAGTTTACTGAGTAAGAAAATAGGCTTTTGGCGAGAGGGCCAGAGTAAGAAGATTTTATTTCTATAAGTCTAACCAAAAGTTTCTTTGGCTCTTATTGGACAAAACTGTCCTTAATTTAGAAAGTAGGGAAATCTTCCAAGATTTATATTTTACTTTATTTATTTTATTCTAATAATATTTTGCATGCCGCTTTCCTCAATCTCCTTTTTCTTTCTCAGTTTTTTTTATTTATTTCATTCCAAAAATATTTCTCCTCAATCTCCTTTTTCTCTCTCAACTCTCTCTCCACAAATTAAATTACAAGTCTTAGTTCCTTTTACTCCCCTTCCCCCCTCCCTTCCCTTTTTTTTCCCTAAAATGCTTAGATTTTTTTAAATCAACATGTTATGCTTGATTAAGTTGATCAATTCAAAAACAAAGAAGCATTATATGTATAATAAATAGGAAATTCTATTTTTTGATTGGCTCCATTTAATGAATAAAGCTATGATGACAATGTGAATTACCACTCGCACCCGATCAATCCGATGGTTCGAAATTGTTAGGAAATTAAACCAACATGCCGATTTTTTTTTTTTAAAAAGATGGTTGGCGGTGGTTGGAAAAATTTATTACCCTCTAAGAATGGGTTGATTGGTGGTTTTATCCCAAATCCACTCCTAATCAACTTGCGCACATGCCTAATCATCACTGTGAGTTCCTTGAAATTTACATATAGGGAAGTGAATTCTGTTTTAGTGCATTCAAATATACTTCCAATGTAGTGAAATTCATTTTTATTGCAGTTTTATTCACATTCCATTACAGAAGAATCCCTAATTACTTCGAACTTCACTACGTAATTTCTCATGCAATATATTTTTTGATAAAAAAGAAGAAAAAAAAATAAAGAGAAGATAAAAAGATAAAGACGATTCCAAAGGCGACAAGGTTCTATATCTAGATCTATGTTTTCAACGACATAAACCTTTGTCTATAGGGTTGGAGAAGATAGAGATAATGTCGTGTCGTTGAGATCCTTCTCTGGTGCCATTGGGGTTCAATGATGAGCTACTTCCACCATTGTAAGAGAAAGAGAGGAGAGAGATTGGGGAGATAGTTTAGAAAGAAAATAAATGAAGTGTGAGAGAGATATTTTAGGAATGAAATAAATTAGGTATAAGGGGAGTGAAATAATAATGAAGTGTTTTGAATAATCGAGAGAGAGAGAGAGAGAGAGAGAGAGAGAGTAGATATTGGTAAGTCTATCATTAAATAAAAACATTTAAAAAGATTAGGACTTATTACTTTAAATATCTCTTAATTAGGACTTTTGACATTAAAAAAAATATATTTGAAAGGTTTTGGAATGCATGTTGAAGCGCTCTAAAATGGGACTTATGGTTAAATATTCCGAAAAAGAGGGGAAAAAAAAAAAACTGCATATTGCAAGGTAGTCATCTACTGAGGTTGCATTCTTATCATCCACCACATCTTTTGAATTTCATCACAACCGAAACTTTTGTGAGTGTGCAAGGTTTAGCAAGAAAAACCTTGTCAACATTATCTATTCTTTAAGCCTGTTCACTTTTTTTAAAAAAGATTTTAATGAGAAAAAGTGAACCAAAGTATTGTTTAGAGTTATCAGAACTGGCTTGGTCCCATTGGTTGGATTGGTCAATCGGCTACTTGTCGACAAGTGTAAAAATGGGTTCATCCATAAGCTATGGACGTAATTAGAATCGTATCTTTTTGCCATTTCCAGCATTTTTCTCCAAGCATGTGATGAAGTAGGCTTTCAATTGGGAGATAATCCAAATGATTTCTTGTCGAGAACATCTATCCACAAAGTGGAATAAGATGTAACCACTCGCCAGCTAGTCTTGGAAAGTCAAGTAACATTCAAATCCACCATTGGTTTTGGGAGACCAAACTTTATCCCAGGCCACATGCATGATGGACTCTGCCAACGGTACCCCATAGGAAGTTCCGATTACATTTTTCAATGGCAAAGCATATGGAGACTGAGAGCTTGGTGGTTTGCATTGGGGGTGAAACGATCAAATCAAGAATCGGTCCGATTCGGTCTGAAATGAATTCGGATTGTTTATAGTTCCAATTCTTCAATCCGAATTCAATTCGGACCGGTCCTTAGATTTGGTATTTTGGGAACTGGTCCAATCCGAAATCCGAATCCAATTCCTTACTTATGTATGTCATGTATGCCAAAAATCACAGTAATCCAATAGTCGGTTTTTGAAAAATATCAATGTGAAAAATTATTATAATATAATATTTTAAGAAATATTAGAATTTTAAATAGTGAGACATTTTAAAATCTAACCGTCACATCAACTTGATTTTTGGTTCGTATGACTTACATAAGTAGAGTACTTTATGAGTACTTTATTTGCATGGATGTTTAGAGTCTAAATAGATGATTTGATCAATAATAGCATGGTTTGAGATCATTTTGCCTCATAATGGTCCATTGGGAGTCACTTGGCCATCTTATCGTTTTTAACTTAAAATACCAAAAATTGACCATTTTTCAAAATAAATGTTTTAAAAACCTTATGATTTTAATAATAATTTTCAAAACATGTTTCATGAAGTGACTTTTTAAAATTAAACCAATTTGATTAGCCAATTTTTCAAACCAAAATCAAGCTTAACGGCTCATAATGGCTGACTAGCTTGGCTTAACCCAACCTCTTGACTATGGTCAGAGATTTTTAAGCCTAAAACCTTCTAAAAACATAAATGATTCAGTTATGATCGTTTTGGCTTTTGAGTCATCGAATTTGGACTTAAAACGAAGAAGATATGTCAAAAATAAGTTTAAAAGGTCCCAAAAGGACTCAAACTCTCACAAATTCGGGATTTGTCAATTTTATCCAAATTTATTATAATTTTTTGGCCTAATATGAAAGCTAAGACCCTTGGGAGACTTAATATGAGCCCTTGGATCATCTGGATTAAAATTAATCTCAACCGTCCATGTTTGAGCCAAAAATCTATAAATAGGGGCCCCCTCTTAATTTTTTTTCATTCAGTTCTCACTCAAGTTTGGAGAAACTCTCTAACATAAAGAAATGAGGCTTAAAGAAGACTTCTAGCAGCCTTAAAAGTATTTATTCCTCTTATTTCTTTCTAGTTTAATAATTTTTCTTTTTCTCCCTCTTCTAGTTCATTAAGGTGAGTTTCTCTCTCTTCTAGTTCTCTAGAATGAGTTATATTCTAGTTCTTTAGAATAAATTCTCTTCTAGTTTACTAGAAGAAGATAATAGTTTAAAGTTTTTTTCTTTAATCTTCTTTCTAGTATGTAGAATACATAATAGGGTTTGCATGGTAGTTGCATGTAAGGATGTTGCATGTTAGAAGTTGCAAATTAGGGTTTGCATGCATGCATTGTTATTTTATGTATGATAGTTATTTATTTCATGTTAGTAAGCATGATAGGATTTATTATTTAATGTCTTGAATAGTATGCATGTTTAGGGTTCATTCTAGCATGATAAGAATATGTTTTATTTTCTGTTTTAGCATGCATGATTAATATTTGCTTTGTTTTCTAGTCAAGTCCTTTTGAGCTTGTCACAGGTCAACAGCCTATCTTTCCACACACCAGTGCAGTACCTTATATTGGGGGGAGCACCAGAGCCTACAATTTTTCCAAAGATTGGAAGCAAAACTCTGAAATTGCCCAAGCTTATTTGGAGAAAGCCTTAAAACGTATGAAGAAATGGGCAGACTTAGGGCGTAGGCCAAGGGAGTTCAGTGGTGGGGATATGGTTCTTATTAAAACTATGCCATAACAAATTAGAGCTTTGCGTAGTCGAGACAGACGCCTTATTCGCAAGTATGAAGGACAAGTTCAAATTACAGCAAAGATTAGGAAAGCCTCTTATAGAATCAACCCTCCAGCATGGATGAAAGTTCACCATGTCTTCCACGTCGACTGTTTGAAGCCGTATTATGCCGATTCAGAAGATCCAGCTCACAACCAGTTAACTAGAGTAGCAGTCGACCTCCATCAGCACAACCCGAAGGTAATGGAGTAAATTCTAGTCGAACGGGAGAGCACAGCTTCCAAACGACGACGACGACAATTTCTGGTGAAGTTGAAGAACTTAGGAGTTAAAGAGATTAGCTTAGAGATAGCTTAAGATCTACTCCCCTTTGCAGACAAAGTTGAAGAGTTTTTGTTGTCCAAGTCTCCGAGGACGTCGACAACATAAGTGGGGGAGAATGTCACGAGCCAAGCCTTTAAAGATATGTGCCAATATGTTTGTACTTGTCTCATGTCACTTTTTGTATCCAATGCGATGTTAATAGAGTTGTAGTAGCATTTGTAGTAGGTGCGAGTCGATGTAAAGGTTGTCTTTCTTTTATATTTCTTATTTTCCAAATGATGTCTCCCTGTATATATTATGTAAATGCTATAAATGCTCTTTAGAAGAAAGTGAATCGGGTAAGTAGGTTGCCCACGTCTCGAGTTGTCTTGTACCACCTCCTTTATATAATTATAGTCTGTACACGTTGGTTTATAGCAATACAAAGCTTTTCTTTTGCCTTTCAGTTGTGCCACTTTACTTTGTTGCTTACTTGTTTGCTATCTTGTGGGTGTGTGTGCTTGCGAGGTAATCCAAATCATAGGCTGACTTACTAAGTGCCGTCCAAGCTAAGTGCCGCACGGTCTTTTGTCTAGCAGCATGATATAGGAATTTAGGGTTTTGATATATGCTTATGTTTAGAATAATATTGTTAGCATGAGATAATTGAATTGCTTGATTGATATACAATTGTGGACAAGGGAGCTTTGCATGAGGTGAGTCCCTTCCCTTGTATTTAATTTTTTGCACTTTGTTTGATATAAACTTGTGGACGAGGGAGCTTTGCATGAGGCGAGTCTCTTCTCTTGTGTTTATTATTTCATGTCACTTTATTTTTCTTAATATATGCATATTGATAAGCATGTTAGATAGCTTGCATTGTAGCTTAATTTTTGAGACTCTTAAGGTAACTTTTTGCATATTTCCTTACATAGTTTTGCATATTAGCATGTAGGAATGCTGGTTAGCATTTTTTTAGGATTTTTAGGATAGTTAGCATATTTAAAACATGATTTTAAGTACATTTAATATTCTGTCCAGAATATTAAATGGCTTAAAAACATGGTTTAAATTTATTTTTAGGGCATTCTAACATAAAAAATTGCATTCTAGGTCCTTTAGAAGCATTATGGTAGAGTTTTATAATTTTTTTGCATGCATTAATATATTTATTTATCATGTTTTCATATGTTTTAGTTGATGCCCAGAAGTGAATATTGTTAGGTTTTTTATTTATGTGTTGGCTAATTCCGATTTCCAAAACACATGTTGAGTTTTATTGGTTTAGGTCTTTTGGTTGTTTCACGAGCCATCTAGCGAAGAGCTCAAGATGAAGTTTACTTAAAGATTATTTGAAGATCGAGATCGAAGCTTGCTTGATTCGTTGTTCAAATCTCTCGATTCCTTTGTATGATGGTAAGTGGACTTTGCACCTAAGTTTTCATATGTTTTAGTTGCTATCCAGAAGTAGATATTGTTAGGTTTTTTATTCATGTGTTGGCTAATTCCGATTTCCAAAACACATGTTGAGTTTTATTGGTTTAGGTCGTTTGGTTGTTTCACGAGCCATCTAGCATCGAAGAGCTCAAGATGAAGTTTACTTAAAGATTATTTGAAGATCGAGATCGAAGCTTGCTTGATTCGTTGTTCAAATCTCTCGATTCCTTTGTAAGATGGTAAGTGAATTTGCACCTAAGTTTTCATGGACTTTAGGTGATTTTAGAGTGACCTTAACTTAGGTTTTAATATGCCTTTAGGTGGTTTAAAATGCCTAATATACCCGGGAATGGTCCACAAGTGAAAATTGGTCAAAAAGAGTTGAAAATAAGTTTTTTGAAAAAATGCTAAAAATCCTGAAAAAGTGGATTGATCCTACCCGTAAAGCTTGATCGATCGAACTGGCAGAAGGGTGTGGATTGACTAAGCAAAAAGGCTGGATCGATCCAACTCGTTAAAGTTCGGAAAATCATATATATTTTTGCAAATTATGATGTGTTTTGACCTATAACAACTTCTACAAGTTTAGGTAACTTTACTAGGGTTATATATAGGCTGCTTTAGCTTAATTTAGACATGGAGAGCCTTGTTTACATGTGAGGAAATTTATTGATTCATCTTTAGGCTCCATAATCGAGAAACCCTAGCCTCCATAGCATGCAACACCTTCTCCATGGTGCTTAGCTTATTGTTGCATGTTTTTTCATCTCTTTTTTATCTTTGATCTAGAGAGGTTGTAAAACCATACCCAGTTTGTTTAGAGGGATTCAAGGGATCGAATCTCGCCATTGTTAGCTTTGGTGGATTTCCAAAGTGGTTGGGTTAACTGGTGGAGTTCCGGTGGCTGCCATTAGTTACGGTGTTGATGTACTGTTGGTACATTGTGGATTGCGAAGATGTATCGTGGAGCTCGGTACATGGTGAAGACTGTGCTCGTTCGTGGACTCATTCGAGAAGAAGCTTGAAGACAGCGTGAACTACTTGGCTTGAGGAATCAAGTGTTGGTTAGTAGTGTCAGAGTCTTGTAAGTTGTCTTTTTCATAGTGCTTCCATTCTTCCTGAGGTTTTTAACCCTGTTGGGGTTTTTCTCGTAAATCTTTGTGTTCATATTTTTGCTTTATTTTCCGCTGCATATTGTTAATAATTGAACACATAGATTGTTTAGGGTTAATTGATTAATTAAGTCTATTTGGGTAACTCTAAGTAACCCTAATTTTAAGATACTCGCATCCTCAAGATTTTTCAGGTATTAACTTAGGAACATGTGTAGGATCACTTTAACCCCAGTTTTAGGTTGGATTACCTTCTAGATAAAAGTAGGATTAAGTGTAGTTTAGAAACCCTAGGTTAGGAGAGGTTTCTAACCTCCATAGGAGTCTTTTATTGTAAGAATTACAATAATGATCAATTCCTTTAATTCAATGAGAGTTCTAGTCTTTAGAGACTTCTTTTTCAAATAAAATTGTTTTAAAGTGTTTTTATTCAAATAAAATTATGTTTTCAAGTGTTTTATCAAAATAAAACTCTTTGAAAAAGAGTGTTTTTTATCAAATTGAACTCTTTGAAAGAGTTGTTTTCAAAATCAAATATTCTCTTTGGATAATGTATTTTAAATCTACGTTATCTTTTGAAATAAAGAGTTTTACAACAAAACAAAGTCTCTCTATAATAGAGTTTTAAATGAGTTTGAATATTGAAAGATAAACCTTTAGATAAGGATTTGCATGAATGTAGTTCCCTACAATAGGATGAGTCCTATGTTAGTTCGAACTACGCGGACTTTGAATTTTACTAGGAAACTAGTAAGATACGTAGACTAAGTATCTTAGGTTTTTTGGATTTTGTTTGATTTTTATTTTTCATTTGTTTTAGTTAGCTAAGAATTATGTGCATGAGATTTTAAATAACCCAAGTAAAATAAGAGACCTTTAATTAGGTTGAAGTGTGTGCCTACAAGAACCTTCCCATGTCATAACCTAGTTCTGAATCTATCTCTGGTTGTTGATCTTGTCTTTCCAAAATATGGAGTTATTTTGCTTTGACTAAAATAAAACATTTGTTATAGTTTCCTTATTCCTTAAAAATAAGGTGGCGACTCATTATCTTTTTCAAAACCCAATTCAGCTAATGTGGATTGCATCGAATTCATCGATGGTTCACAACTGGGAGTCTGTTATTCAAATAATGTGATATCTTAAGGCTCAACTCGGTTATGCATGGCCTCTTATACAGGGATAATAGACATCTAAGGGTGACTGGCTTCACCGATTCTGATTGGGCAGGATCTCTATCTTATATGAGATCCACAACTGGGTATTGCATCTTTTTAGGAGGTAATTTGATCACGTGGAAAAGTAATAAGCAAATTGTGGTTGCTAGATCTAGTGCAAAAGCTGAATATAGAGCTATGGCTTTTACATCATTTGAATTTTCATGGATTAAGTATCGGCTATCAAAACTCGGGTTCGGACCCTTTGGTCGAACCCTTTGGTCAAAATAAGCATCAATAGGAATTTGATAACCAAACTGCTATTCATATTGCCTCGAACCTAGTTTTTCATCAAAAGATAAAACATATTGAAGTTATTATTGTCACATAGTCTGTGAGAAAGTGGA
Source organism: Hamamelis virginiana (assembly GCA_017140935.1). Taxonomy (NCBI): domain Eukaryota; kingdom Viridiplantae; phylum Streptophyta; class Magnoliopsida; order Saxifragales; family Hamamelidaceae; genus Hamamelis; species Hamamelis virginiana. Next base: position 1,819,369 of record JAESVK010000811.1, read on the forward strand.
GAATGACTTGATTATGACTCAGATAGCTACACAAGATTAGCTTGCCAATATCTTTACAAAGTCCTTGACTCGAGCTCGATTTGATTTGTTATGTGAATTGCAAGTTCGGATTATATGATATATACTCTTTGACTCAAGGGACAGTGTTATGATAGTTTTAGTATTAA
>JAESVK010000811.1:1819545-1849335 GCA_017140935.1 Hamamelis virginiana
CCCTATATGTTATGTTTCTCATCAGTTTTAAATATAATATCAACGATAATAGAATAAAATAAGAGGTAAAGCCCATTATATATGCTATCTGAAGGCAAATCACTAACGCACCAAGAGTTATTTACAAACAATGTTGCAGGGTGATTCAATGTTGCACACTTGCTCTTCAAGAATTGTTGGTTACGATTACTGATTAAATATTGACCTGTATTTTGCTTGATTGCTTAAACATGCATCATTAATTAACACAAACACATACAAGTAACAGAGTTAAGCTCGTCATTTTTGTTTGTAATATTTATTTTAGACTGCTAATATATGTATAAGTGTACTGGTAAAGTTCCATATATTTTTCATTATATTTAAATTTCTTTGAATTATTTTTTCCATATAGTACGTGAATAATTCAAAATAAATATAATATTTTGAGAAAAATTACGAAACTTCACGTACCACTATGTTTGTATATATACAAGCAGTAGTTTAATTAGGATAAATAATGCTTGTAAAAATATTAAGCTTAACACAGTTTTTAATCAAATAATCAAATAGTTAATTGACTGACAAAAGAATAAAAAGTGTCACAAATGATAATTATAGGAGTCATGTATTTGAATTGAAATTACTGCATGGATAGCAATGTGTAAATCTATTATAGTTAAAGGAGTCGAATCACATTTTATCTTTTAATTTTCTTTTTCTTTTCTCCTTGACATCTTAAAATGATGACAAGTTATAATAATATTGCTGGATTAACATTGCAACTTTGTTAAAACCAGAAACTTAATTACAATAATAATAATAAAAGATTGCTATGAGATCTGATATTAAAAAAAGTAACAGCTTTAGTTTCCAAGAATAGTTGCTGTACCAATAAATTAAAAGGAAGTTATGAAGAGAACCCAGCACGAGTGATTCTTCTAACATTCAGATAGCTACAGTGCTACCTTCACTCCCATTTTCTTCATCAAGGTGCAGTCCATGCCAAGGTAGTAGTGGTGGAAGAATAGTAGAGAGAGAGATAGAGAGAGAGATGGAGGTGGGAAGGTTATTGTGGTCAGGGTTTGAGGTGTGCAAACCGTACCTGTTCCTCTTCTTGAACAAACTGTGCCTTTCTATTTTTATGATTTTGGTACAAAGTGTCTCTTCTGCGGGCATCAGTACCCTTGTCATTGTGGTTTACGAGCATGTTATCGCCACCATTATCCTCTCAATTCTTGCTCTCTTCCTCGAAAAGTAAGTGCTGCTTCCATCATCACCTCACATTTATGTCATTTTGTGCCTGGGTTTCATTTTCTTGGTTGGTAGGTAGGAATTAACTTTATTGACTTTACCAATTGGTGGGCTTTTCCTACCTTATTTTTTACTAATTAATGAAATGATTTTCAAAAAGCTAGATTGGTAATTTCTGTGCTGTCTTTTATTAAAATAAAAAAAATAAAAAAAAAATTGATAGAAAGTCACTAAGTCCAAATTGCGGCAATTAATTTGGTTAGCTGCATGTCCAGACCTTACTTTTGTAGTTATTTGGAAAGCAATGCATAAATACATCAAAATGGTTAGGTTCTGGAGAAGCCTACTATGAAACTAATAAGATACGTAAGCGCTAATAAAGCTCAAGTTCGTCCTAAAATACTAAGTATCTTAGATTTTTTGGATTTTGTTTGATTTTTATTTTTTATTTGTTTTAGTTAGCTAGGAATTATGTGCATGAGATTTTAAATAGCCCAAATAAAATAAGAGACCTTTAATTAAGGTGAAGTGGGTGCCTACAAGAACCTTCCTACGTCATAACCTAGTTTCGAATCTATCTCTGATCGTTAATCTTGTCTTTCCAAAATACGGTGTTGTTTTGTTTCGATTAAAATAAAACATTTGTTATAGTTTCCTTGTTCTTTAAAAATAAGGTGGCGACTCGTTATTTTTTTCAAAACTCAATTCCGCTAATGTGGATTGCATCGAATTCCCTGATGGTTCATAACTGGGAGTCTGTTATTCGAATAGTGTGATATCTTAAGGCTCAACCTGGTCATGCATGTCCTCTTATATAGGAATAATAGACATCTTAGGGTGATTGGCTTCTCCGATTCTGATTGGGCAGGATCTCCATATGATATGAGATCCATAACTGGGTATTGTATTTTTTTAGTAGGGAATTTGATCACATGAAAAAGTAAGAAACAAAGTGTGGTTGCTAGATCCAATGCAGAAGCTGAATATAGAGCTATGACTTTTACATCATTTGAATTTTCATGGAATAAGTATAGGCTATCAAAACTCGGGTTCAGACCCTTTGGTCAAAATAACCATAAACAGGAATAATAATAATAACAATATTGCTGGATTAACATTGCAACTTTGTTAAAACCACAGACTTATAATAAAATAATAACAAAAAGATTGCTATGAGATCTGATATTAAAAAAGTAACAGTTTTTGTTTCCAAGAAGAGTTGCTGTACCAATAAATTAAAAAGAAGTAAAGAAGAGAAGCCAGCACGTGTGACTGTTCTAACCGTCAATCTAACATTCAGATAGCGACAGTGCTACCTTCACTCCCATTTACCAACCAACACCCTCACTCGATCGCCACTTACATTTTCTTCATCAAGGCGCAGTCCATGCCAAGGTAGGGAGAGATGGAGGTGGGAAGGTTATTGTGGTCAGGGTTTGAGGTGTGCAAACCGTACCTGTTCCTCTCCTTGAACGAACTGTGCCTTTCTATTTTTATGATTTTGGTTCAAAGTGTCTCTTCTGCGGGCGTCAGTACCCTTGTCATTGTGGTTTACGAGCATGCTATCGCCACCATTATCCTCTCAATTCTTGCTTTCTTCCTCGAAAAGTAAGTGCTGCTTCCATCATGATCCACCTCACATTTATGCCATTTTCTGCCTGGGTTTCATTTTCTGGGTTGGTGGGTAGGAATTAACTTTATTGACTTTACTAATTAATGAAATGATTTTCAACAAGACTGGTAATTTCTGTGCTGCCTTTTTTTTTTTATAAAAAAAATTGGTAGAAAGTCACTAAGTCCAAACTTTACTTTTGTAGTTATTTGGTATGACTTCTATAGATGCGCGAATTTTCCAATAATTATTTGGAAAGCAATGCATAAATAGATCAAAATGGTTGGGTACTGGAGAAGCTTAGTACCCTCATTTTTCTTCATTTTTCTTCATCTTGCTGTCATTAGTCGATCAGTTCGATCATTTCACTATTTCGCATTGAAATGCAATTTCTAGCTGTATTCAAAATGATATGAAATTCAAACTAATTTCACTTCTTTTTGAAAAATTTTTAAGCATATATATATTGACATTGTTGGTTTTGTTTGCAGGAATAAGAGGCCGCCTCTCTCCTTCAAGATACTATGTTACGCATTCCTGCTAGGATTGTTGCAGTAAGTATATAAATTCTTAAGCCTAGAACCCAAGATTTACCTATCCACCTTCTTATAATGGGCCTAGTTTGGATCCATCCTGGGCCAATCTAGTCTTCAAGAAGCCCATTGAACATGAGCTACATTACACGGGTCTTAAACCCTATCCACATAGATATGGAAGACACAATTCACAACCATAACTCTAATACAATTACTAAAAGACTTTACAAGCTGAGCCTTTCAATCCAACCTAAGTTGCATGTGCTTGTGTAGGATTACTCTATGTCAGATGCTAATGACAATGGCCTTGGAATACATAGGTTCGACATACGAGAGCATTGCATTGAACCTGGTCCCCAGCATAGTATTTATATTGGCAGTGGTTTTCCATCAAGAAAAGCTCAAATGTTGGAGCATGAATGGGCAGGCCAAGATATGGGGTCTGGCTATCTCAGCTGCCGGAGCTTTGGCTATGGTGCTGTGGACAGGACCAGTTTTAGTCATGTCTACTTTACTTACAAAGTTTCAGGCAACAAGTGAGGGTGTCGTTGGTGGCTTTATGATCATTGTTGGTGTGGTAGCGACAAGCTTTTGGAATATTTTAGTGGTATCAATGCAATATATCCTTCTCAAAGATCAAGTTTATTAGCAATATATAGATATATGATTTAGTGATTTGCAGGGGCATGTGACTTCAATATACCCGGCGGAATTATCCTTGACAGCAATGATGAGCTTGTTTGGGACCATCCAAACAGCCTTAGTGTCAGCATTTGTGATCTCAAGGTCATCGTGGGAACTCAAGTGGGATGGGGGCCTTGTCCTAATTACCATATTACTTGGAGTAAGCCAAGAAAACTTGATCCTTAGATTATTATTTCTAAAATTTTGATTGCCAAACAATCTCTAATGTGAAGTTATTTGTAGGGAATTGTGGTGACAGGATTTTCCTACTACGTCATGACATGGACCATTAAGAAGAAGGGCCCTGTTTTCACGGCCGCCTTTAATCCACTCCTTGTGTTTTTCTCCTTTCTTTTAGAAACGTTTGTTTTGCGAAGCTCTGCTCATTTGGGAAGGTATGTCTACATCTATATTTACATTTGTACTAAAATTCATATATATATATTTTGGGATAAATTATACTTTGCCCTCTTGATCTATAGGTCGTTTCTATGTTGGCTTTGGTTTCGATTGCATCAATGTGGCGCCTAAACTATTAGATTGTATCAAATTGCTCAATTCCGTTAGTTAGCCATTTGTTTGTGTTTACGGAAAAATTGTGTTAAGCGCGCTCTTGTTATTTTTTTATGCAGTACTTATCCTGAAGTGTTAATGGGTATACAGGCATATCAGTAAAATTTCATGATTTTTCTCAATATATTTTATTTATTATGAATTTTATTTACTAAATAGAGAATAATTCATAAAAATTAAAATATGTTGAGTAAAATCATGAAACTTCATTAATATGCTTATAGACACATTAACAATTTATGATAAATACTGTATAAAAAAAATAACAAGTCTAAAATTATTTTTCAGTCAAAGAAATTGATAGAATGGGGTAATTTGATACAATCGAAACCACAAGGGGGCCAACGTGAAAACTACTTATAGTTCAGGGTGCAAAGTATAATTTCCTCTATTTTTTTTATTTTATTTTTTTTTTTCATTTGAACCCATGTTGTATGTTCCATAATGATCACATATTAATACTTGGTCAAGACAATTATGTTAGAACATGAGCTTTGACTTAGTAGTTCATGTCTCTCCCTCTACCAAAGGAGGTTTTGGGTTCCATTCCTCATGAATGAGGATTAGCCCATTTGTTTCTTCCCCTCCCACTAAGAACTAATTCCTAACCCTACTTAAGTATATCGTTTGGCAAAAATATAAAAGAAAAAAGACAATTGTGTTATAATAAAATTCATTTCTCATGACTATGTATAGCTTTTTAGCAAGGTACAAATGTGTGTATGAAGATAATAAGTGCTTGTTTTGGTAATTCATATTTTGTATCTAAAGAGTAATAATAAGTGCTTTTTTTTTTTTTTTTTTTGCTTTTAAACCTATGTTGTTTCATTTAGTTTTTAGACTTGAAAGTAAGATGCTTGCTCTTTAGAATTGTAACGCAATCCCAATTGTAGATTTAATTATCGTCAAGCATAATAATACATTAGAGGACCCATGGTCATTTCCATAGGGATTAGATGTGAAATTCAAGGTGAATTCTTGGGAGTTGAGGCCCAAATAATGAAAATAAAGTGTAAAAACCAATGGTTGTGGTGAAGTGAAGAGAACTAACAAAACTAGAGCTAAAATAAGGGAATGTAAATGGTTGAATTCCATCCACAACCAAGGCCTATAATCCTCTCTTATAATATAGCTCAATCAAGGTTCATTAAAGAATGATCCCAATAGGAAGATATGGTAATAATAATGTACAATTGTGTTAGATGGCAGTAAATACTCTCTTTGACATTTTTTGCAAATACTTGGAGTGCATATAAGTCAAGCACTACATGTGCCAAGACTTATCTTGTCTACACATAGTTAAGAGGATACAAAACAAAGAGGGTTAAAAGATTGAAAGCATTTATAACCATTCAAACACAAAACACAAGGAGGTTGAATAATGGAAAACACTCATTGAGACATTTTAGCAAACACTTATTGTGCATATGATTGTACTAAGTATAAGTTTGTCAACAATTGGTAAAGAGATAAAAAAATAGGGGTGTTCAAGAACCGAACAGGACCGACTGAACCAAACCATACCGAACCAAACCGTCTTATTTGGTTAGTTTTCTAGAGCCATGGTTCACAACGGTTTTCGAGGGTTCCTAAACCAACTGTTCAATTTGGTTCTCGGTTGGGACTTTGCGAACGTAGGGAAAAACCGAACCGGCCGAATAGAATAATAATAATATAATAATAATAGTATATGTATATATAGAAGTTCAAATATCAGGTGCACCTGATGCTTCTAGCATTAGGTGCCCTCCTGTAGAGCCACTTGCATTAAATTTTTGAAAAACTGACCATTGGATTAGATACTCCTATAATGTATGTCTTGTCTGCCAAAAATCATAGTAATCCAACGGTTGGTTTTTGAAAAATGTAACTTTGAAAATCTGTTACTTTTTTGTTCTTAAAAATGTTATCATTTTTTAGCAATAAGTTTTCTCATAAACCAACCGTTAGATTACTATGATTTTTGGCAGGCATGACATATGTTATAGGGGTATCTAATCCAACTGTCAGTTTTCCAAAATTTGCACTGCAAGTAGCTCTACAAGAGAGAACTTGACCATAGAACCTCTGTGTGTGTGTGTGTGTGTGTTTGTTTGTTTTGGTTCTGATTGGGTGTTTGTTACATTGAGGCTTTAGCCCAAAAAGTTTGTTGGATAAATTAATTGGCTTAGTAAGAAACTCTCTCTCTAGATGTTCTTGGGTTTAATGGCCGTTTATTATTTTCTAGATATTCTTTTATTTATCCAAAGAAAAGAAAGTGTCTCTCTCTCTTTGATTATACTATTTTTTGTTTGTTTCAATCAAGATGAGACTATTTACATTACATCAATGGCCTATATTATTTATTGCAAAATCGATCTAAGCCGACCGAACCAAGCTGAAAAATAGCCCCCAATTTGGTCGGTTATGGTGACCCCACGGTCCTTTGTGGTTTTTATTTTTCTCAAACCGAGGTGATTGGTTTGATTAAGATTTTAGTGCATAAACGGGTCGAACCAGCCGAAGTACACCCCTATACAAAACCAAATGGAAAGAGTATTCAACATTATTCAATTAGCATTCAAAGCATAAAAAATGGAGAAAAACACATTACCTTTGTTGTAGGATGAAAATCCACCTTTAAATCCAACCCAAACTATTTAGAAAGCCATAAATACAAGAGAATATATGTTAGAAGAGTAAATGCCTTTAAATAAATACTACTTGATTAACACGAAATGAAATTAAAAAGTTTACAACCATACAAAGAAAGTAAATGCATCAACATAAAGATTCAAAGTGAAAACTAGAATGAAAACAACATATTCTAACTTAACTCTCCCAAACCCTAGTGGAATGGGAGAGGAGAAAGAGCAAAACTAAAATGGACGAGTGTAAGAAAGAGATAAAATAACCCTAGCTGCCCCAAAATGGGTATAAATACCCTATCTAGGGTTATAAGAAGTGAGGGAACACAAAGTATATAAACCCCTCATTAAAAAAACAAATTACAAGTTGAAATGTGGGATTTCAGGTGGTTGTACAGGTGCACCAAAGAGTAGTACCGATACAAATGGTCTCTGCCCTCCAAAAGGCTGCAAAATCCCCCCAAAATGCCTTTAAAATGGCTCTGACTTCGAATGCTTGTATCTTTCTCGTCCGAACTTGGATTTGGATGATCTTTATATGCTCAGAAATCTTGAGAAGTCTAGTTTCTAACTATAGTAGTCTCAAAATCGAATTCAATTTGGAGAGAAAGATATTCCAGAAATATTGAGATTGGTCTTTTTTGTGCTTCATGACTTCATTTGCTCATACCTCCCAAACCATTTGACATTTAGTTTTAAAATTTGATATGTAGCTTCTAGACATACTTAAAAGTGTGTCATATAATCCTTATGACCTTTAAAGACTTCCAAGACTTCACTCCAAGCCCCCACTTTGCATCGAAAAAATATCCACTTCATTGCATTCTACCTACAAGATGGGAAAAACATGAAAAACATTAAAAGCACATATTCGCTAATATAAATAGCTAACGTTGAACAAAACGGTGAGAATAATGCATAATAAATATGCAAATTTATGATGCAATCATAAGATGAAGTTCTCTTTTTCCTTTAAAGAGAAATTATCAATTACTATTACAGCTAAATAGTCTAAGAGGTAAGTCTATAATGGGAAATTTTACCAACAATAGCATTAGAGTCACTAATCAAGTCGGATTAATGGGGAAGAATTGCTTGATCCAGTTTGGCCCTTAGTAGGTTCTACTTACCCCAATTTGTGCTCGTTGAATGGTCCACAATGGGATAACAGATTGGCAGCCCTAGGAGTAATTTTATGCACTATTATAAAGTACTGCTACAAAAAAAGAATAGGGTAGTTTTGGAAATTCACAATATTTTCTTCTTTATAGTGATACTTGTAGTAATACTTTGTAGCAGTGCATTACATTTTTCATAGGGAAATTATAAGTTTAACTCCCCATATGTGCTTCATCTAGGAAAATCCTCCTATTTACTTGGCATGATGCTTGTCAACTTTCAAGAAACACTCAGGATAGTCAAATTGTAGGTGCACCAAACTCCCTCACTGCTAACTACATTTAGTGCAAACAAACATTGAAATGTAGGGATACGAGAAAAAGGCAAATGAGGGGATGGTTGAAGAAGAACGCTTTCCTACTTTGTCATGTTAATGGATGGCATGCATAGCAGCCTACAGTAAGTAACAAAATGAAAGCAACATGGAATGACCTCCTTTATGGAGGAAAGGTGAACAAGGATGGGATAAAAAGAGGATCTCCCCCTTAACCAATTAGAGGTTTGTAATTCTCCACTAGAAAGCTTAAGAATCTTTCTTAGTGAGATTTTTTCTAACTTAAGTTTTCAAGTTTTTTGGAAATCTCCACACTAAGTAAGGCTCACAATTAGCTTAGGGGGTTAAGCTCTCCATACACTAAAAAAAGGTAATATATCACACATTAATAGTGTCTACACGAAGCGCTTATTGAAACGTCGTCCCTAAGAACCATGATTTAAATCCGTGTGACAAGCAGTGTCTACACGAAGCACTTATTGAAACGCCGTCCCTAAGAACCATGATTTAGATCCGTGTGACAAGAACCCGATCAGAAACTGTTTTAAAAGATGTCATTTAAATCCTGAAAGATACACTAACAGTAGGTCGACCACATGGAAATTATCAAGTAACTCATCTGAGCAAATGAGGAATTAAGGAATAGAGTAGAGAAACATCCCACCAAGAATGGTGATGTGCAACACTCACAGGTTGGGAGTACTATATCAAAAGAAGGATGGAACACTTAACTTGAACAACATGAATTCGTGGGTAAACCCTCATGTCATGAACATGCTCCCTAGTAAGTGGAATCTTTAGGTAAAGAAATAATAAACATGTTTGAGAAAAATATATACTAGATGAACTCCCAACTAAAGGGATTAAAGGGGAAAAGCTACCCTTGTAAACACGATCTCCTCATAAATCTCCTCATAAAGTAAAAATTGAAAAAACAAAAAAGGATACTAGCACAACCCAAGCATATTTTTTAGAAAGTTGCAGCACGTTTCCTATGAAATCACATGGTTTATAAGTCTCTGAGATTAGTGTTTCATACCTTTGGGGCTTGGTAGAACCTTTAGAGAAAAAAGATATTGGTGTAGATCACAAAAATCTTTATCTTCGTAACTTTCATCGACTCTATAACCGTACGGTTTCCAAGACTGCAAGATGCAAGATAGATGGGATCTCAAAGCAAAACACAAGAGAAAGCATACAAAGAGTGCCCCCTTAAGAGATTTAATCCCCTTTTATCGTGCTCTCTAGAACACTATTTAGGCTAGAATTGAGGATCATTAGGGTTACCTTTGTTTAGCTCCAATTGGTTACTATTTTTAACCAATCAATTGTTGAGTCTGAAATATTCAACCAATTAAATATTAGAAACTTCAATAAATGTTATTAGTTCTACTTCAAATAAAGAAAATTATATAATGTCCCTAAACTTGCTAAATTATAGCAACCCTCCATCAATTTATGTCCATAAATGACTTAGAATTGATATCAAATCCTTTAAGTCACTTATATTTTAAGCTCCTTGAGGACTAATTAAAGTTTCTATTAATCTCTGCATATGTGATAAACGCTTTATTACAGTGATCGGTCATGTTCTTAGTAATTAATCATTAATTAGGTAAAGATGACATTTACTTTCTCAAAGAAATAGTAGATTCCATCTTGAGAATAAATTATTCCATAATCCCTAAACTACTCATTATATTGATCATATTAGCCTAGAAATTAAGATCTCACCCATTCATAAGTCAAATTAGCAAGTTTAAAGAAACACAATCCATTATTTTTTTGAGAATTAGAGCCTATTACTTTAGCAATTATGTGAATACCATCAATGATGACAATGATTAAATTGATGAATTCTCATGATCCCTTATGTATTAAGTGCGCTGACCTAGAGTCTTCTACTCTAATGGTTAAGATACACCATTTCATTGTTTGGAAATCATTCTACTACAATATTTTAGATAAAATGCTCACTTTTTATCATTGATTGTGAGATATTCAAAGTATAACAAGGAAATATGATTTTAAATCTCCTATATGTGAAAATTATTTCATATATTTGAACTATACACAATGTCACTAAAGGACTTCCATTAAACTTATGAATAAATTTATGCATTTTTTTTTATGGAAATATAAAATACTAAATAAATCCCATTTATCAATTAAATAAAATTCAATCAAATTGGCTTAGAAGTATACAATCCCAACAGGTAACTAACATAGTCACCACAAAAGAGGTCAATCGATCTTCAAAAAAATTGTCGATTGATTAATATGCTAATTGTCAATCGATCAACACACCAGCCATTGATCGATTGTGAAAAGTAGGTCTATTGATCAACGTGTTAATTTTAGAAATCAATTTCTCAAGTTACATATTAACGCTCCTACTAATCCCAAATTAACTTTTAACTTAGGATTATTAGCTATTATAAAACATTAGGGTATTCATTGTTCTTAATGTGTGTGACCTATTAAGTTCACAAACAGCTAGGAGTAGATATACTCTATAATGCCACAAATAGAGCTCTTTCTATTTTGGGGTCAATTAGAACTATTTTTATCTTGGGGTCAAGACATCAATGGTGCCTTAGGTCGAAGGACTACTTACATCATTGTAACTTTAAGATGCTATTTCATACTCATGTAAAATTCCATATAGCATACTCAGCCTTTAGTCGTGTCCAATGTACTTGTTCTCTACCAAAGACCCACAAGTTCACCATTGTGTCCCTACACTAATGACTTGAGACTAGTCATTCTCCCAATTGGGAAAACATAGTTAGTCATACTGGATCATTAGTGCCCAATTAATGAACCTATGATTAGAAACTTTCAGGAAAGATGTACTAAAAAGTATAAGTCTCATTTTCTCAACTCTTTGAGTTATTTAACATATAATCCTCATACTTATAATGCATAGAATACATAAAGTATAACATTATATGTAAAATTTCTCCTTTCATTTATAATAATAAATGAAACATATGGTTGTCAATAGCCCTAAATAGCATCTACATGAGTGGGTCTTAAGACCTACATCTAATAATTACTACCATGAGACTATATTTGTTGTGGAAGCCACTGATGAGGTAATTCAAAATTTATAGACGAATATTTCTTAAACATTACATATTGTTTTGGTAATCACACACTTTATCATAATAGTTTTATCTTTGTTTTGTGTCGAAGTAGAATTATATTACTCTGTGTAAATGAAAGTGAGGTGATTCCAACAGTGCGCACTATCTTTTTCCACTAGTGTTTTTTACTTCTTTCCATATTGATTTGTATCACAAAAGGCATATAAAATAGCCAAAGACACAAAATAATTAATGAAAAGCATAGTTGGGTATTGTATTTTTTTAGTTATTATTTTATACTATTTTGATGTTTAATATTTTAAACATTTTTTATGTTGTCTTTTGTAGCGTTGTGGGAGCCGTTTTGGTAGTTGCAGGTCTTTACCTAATTCTATGGGCAAAAGCCCATGACGTGGAGAAGAAAGAGTTAGAGGTTGATGATTCCATTAATTCACCCTTGATTGAACCATGAGAGGGAAGAGGGAGCATATTCTAGTACAATTGGCTCCAAACATGTGATTTTTGAAATGTAAGAATTATAGATGTATTGTTTCAGGGAAAATGACTTAGCCAAATTTGAAAGAGTACGTTGCAGTGCATCCTTCACTCTTCCAAAAGGTAGATGAAGTCTTTTTGTATATGAAGATGCTAGCTTTGGCTTTGCATTTATGATTTCTGTAGTAATTAATACTTGAAACTAATTGGATATAATTTATACATGTTATTATTAGACAATTAGTATGATATAATCAGATCACAAAAATTGTTGGTTTTTTAACTTATTTCCCTTTTTAATGGGATAGTCATAGAGGATGTGCATTAAACTCAACTCTTTTAATGGCTAATGGATTATCATGTGAAAAATATTAACAAATAAAACATGGTGCAGAAGGAAAAAAGTTGGCATAGCGCAAAGCGTAATGGAATCAATGATTGAAGCCAAAGTCTTTAACCTAAAAGAAGCCCTAGAATCCACTAGGGGCCCTTGAATCTACAACAAAATAAAAGAGAACCTTAAATTAATATTATGAATCAAAAGGTATTAATCCATTTCTTACACTCTATTTATAGGTTCCAAAGAACCCTAAAAATAGGTAGAGTACTTCTAAAATTGACATTATCTTATAAAGTATCCGACAAATGATCCAATTTGACTAATAAACCCCTAAAAACAATTAAAGAAAACAAAAAGGAAAAAAATAAAACCCTAAACTGGTAAAAAATTTAAATGATAAAACCAACAATAAATTCTTCCAAATGTTGTGATTGTCCTAAATTCTCTGTCTCATGCCAACCCCTCCATTAGAAGAGAACTTGTTATCATGTTTATCTTGAGCTATTGAAAATTGTTTTAATTTAATCTAACTTCTTAGAATTTGTTCCTAGTGTCCAAACTCTAAACCAAAGTCTCCTTGTATGGAATATCTGCTTGCTATTTGGAATTGTGCTCAATGATATCCCAAGCATAGGATGTGAGGATTGCAAGCACAGTAAAGCATTGGAGGACCCGTGGTCATTTCCATAAGGATTGGAATAAAGTTCACTAAGATCCTTAGGCCTTGATACCCAATGAATGCAAATAAAATGTAAAAAGCATGGGTTGTGAGTGTGAGTGTGAGTGTGATTGTATGTGAACAAGCTAGACTAAGGCAAATAATTAACAATGAAAGTGAAATGGTAGGACTCTAGGGTTTCCACTCATCTATAACTAAGGAACATGAATCTCTCATTAAAGATTCTCATCTAGGATCTATTGAATAATGGTTTTTAATGGAGGATTTAACTTTAAAAGCAATAAATGTGGAGATAGAGATGAACGATAAAAAAAATGCCCCCTTAAGAAATTTGTCAAACACATAGAGTGCATATGAGCTCAAGCACCATGTGTAACAAGCTTCTGTTAATTAACACATGGTCAAAAAGATGTGAAACTGAAAAATCCAAATTCCCAATCAAATACTTGATATATGGATTTCTTGTATTTGGATGAATTCAATTAACTCAACAATTACCAAAGATCAATTAAAGATTCTAACAAATTGAATTCAACTTAAAATAATCACAATCACAACCAAACATTGATCTATACATTCATGCATGAATTGAATAGTAAATGCAGAAATTAAATCATCTCACATAAACACAAGATATTTACATAGAAAACCCAATTTGGGAAAAACCACGGGAAAGAAAGAGAATTGAAGCACTATAAATTAGGATCTACATACTCGATGACAACACTTTACTCCACTTGAGTCCACAAGCCATGTATCACAATCATCTCGAATGAGTCCACGAACGATTTATAGCCTTCCTTGAGCTAAACTTCATAGCATGCACTCCACGTATCAAGCTTCAGGACACACAACAATCTCCACAGGCAAACACCTTGGAATCCACCAAAGCCACCTTGGATCCACCAAGGCCAAGATCCAATCACCTTGAATCTCACCAAAACAAAGTGATTGTTACACAACCATAGTTTTAATTAAGGGTTTGTGATGCTTTCTTATGTCTTATAACTATATGATAATGCTAGTTTTCTTTAAGTTTCAGTTAATAAAGTTAATTTTGTCTTTTGTAGGAATTTGAATCAGAATCTCTCAATTTGGCAATAGTCCACGAAGAGGACCTAACGAGGCACGAAGTTGGACAACATTCCTGTGTTAAAACCTGTTGGATGAAGGCTGGAAGTGGGAAGAGATCGAATTGGAGCATAAAGTCAGTTCAGTGTGGTCTATCGATAGAACCTATATCGATAGAGACTTTCTATTGATAGAAGGTCCATCGATAGGAACTTCCATCGATAGCCATGACCTTCCACTGATAGCCAAAACCCCTTTGTTCAAGCTTGGGAATTATTTCATTTATACTCTATCGATAGAGGGCCTTTCCTATCGATAGAGATGGCCTCAGAATTAGAAGGTGGATTAATTCATACGAGATATCTACTGATAGAAATGAATGCGCTATCGATAGAACCTCTATCGATAGCAACACTTCTATCGATAGAGATTGTGGATTTCGCCAGTTTCGACTGTTATGTCCCCATTTTCTCTGTAATTTTAAGGGCATTAATGTAATTTTGTATAGAAACTATTTAAGGAACAAGATATAGCCTTAATGGGCAGCCATTCACTTAGGTTTGTTAGTTTTGTTTGAAAGTTCTGTGCTTGAAGTTCTTGGAGTTTTAACTTCGATTCTACTGTTCATCTGTTCGATCAAGCTTGGATTAACCATGGCAGGAGGAGTTTCTGTGATCGTCATGGCCAACTAAGTCTCACACTTGGGTGAGGATGATATTTGTATTCATTATGTAACTTTTAGTGATTGAATAATATATCTTAGATTTTTATGTGATTGTATGGCTTTGTGAGATCGTTTCGATCCGTTATTTTGAGATTAAATCATTTTAAACATAATTGTATTTCTATGATTGCAATTATATAGCTATACAATGGTAGTTATTGGAATATATGTTGGGTTAAGTAGACTTAGACCTAATTAGGATGGATCGTACATATTTCGTATGACAATCCATGCCTTTTAAGGATAAGAAAACTGAAACCTCACATTTATATTTTCTTGGTAATTCCTTTTTGTAGTTGGAAGAACCACCATTCATAAATATCGAAAATATTATCTCATATAACTAAAATTGCATAATCAGAATTCAAATGGATTCCTTACCCAAGTTGTTTTCATCCCATCGATTATATCTCTTTTGAACTATTTTTATTATTTGAAATTAGTATTTTGCTTCAATTCACATTGAAGCCAACCAACCAACCAATCAATCTTGAATCCATTCTTTGATTAGAGTAGAATTGTAAAGTACAATCCTATAGTAAGTGACTTGATAATGATGTAAGGTACATCTGAGGGAACTTTATGGTTCACAAATTAGAATTGTAAAGTACAATCCTATTAGTGAACTCTTCTCCTATAAAATAATGAATGGGACATCTGTTAATGAGCGCTGCCTCAAGATGATCCAGAACATTCACTCATTGCATGATCTAATGCTCCGTTTGGTAGGAGGGATGGAAAAATAGAAGGAATGAAAGTATGAGGGATGGGCTTTCCTTCCTCAGGGGAGGGAAACCCTTTTTCCTTCCTGTGTGTTTGGTATGATGGATGGAAAAGTGGTTTCCTTCCTTCCATGTGTTTGGTAAATTGGGAGGAGGGAAAAGAAGTAAAGCACCTAAATTACAATTATACCCCCACATATATTTAACCAAAATGACATTATACTACTAAATTCTAATAACCATTAAAAAGATTCAGTTATATGTTCATAAATGAGAAATGATAATTTTATAAGTGGGTCTCTGATGAGAATTTTTTTTAAATTACTTTTTGTCAGAAAAACATATTCTAATATTTATGAATTTAATTCATTTTTTTTATTTTTTTTTTATTTTTTTATTTCGCCACTTTTTGTACAGTTTATTTTTCCTGGAAATTTGACAACGCCTCAATGTGAAGATTTACCCATCACGTAGATTGTAGAAATTCTATAACTGGAAGCATTTGTAATTACGAGTGGGCTGGAACAAAAGCACCTCTAAAATCCTGACCGGACAAAGAGAAGCTTTTTCTTGATAATTCTCACAGGACAGAAGGAATAAGACTATTGGAGTTAGCAATCCAATTTCGGGAAATGTGCCTCACAAGAGCTTAATCTGTGTGAATATACCAAACGTCCAAGCTAATGTAATGAATTATCAATTTCCTGTAAATTAACTACTCATGTTCAAAAATGAGTCGAGTCAAAGCTACAAATAACTAAAAAAATCTCCAAGATAATGTGGTCCATATAGGTTGGTCTAGTAAATTTCCAAAGAAAAATAATCAACAAAAAAGAATAAAATTTGGCTAATGATCTCCATCATTTTCTTGCCAACTTTAGCTGCACCATATACTCTATAACAAATAACAGAATTATATTGCTGCAGTTAATTTATTCAATGGTGACTACAATTTAAACATATCTATGATTCCAAGTTATGAAGCCAAACTGACAAACTGGGGATAAAACAAGACATTCAAAATACATATCTCCATTTACTAAAGCAGATTATACTTCCATTACCTATGAATCATAAAATGCCCCAAAATAAGATGTTCAAAATACATTCACAGTACCTCCTAAAATAACTATCAGGTCACCCTACTACCAAGTCAAGGTCCATCACCTGTCATGAGTTCTAAAAGAAGCCCCAAAAAAGGATATTCAAAATACATTCACAGTACCTCCTAAAATAAGTATAAGGTCACCCTACTACCAAGTCGAGGTTAAACATCACCTGTCATTTGTTCTAAAAGAAGCCCCCAAAAAGGATATTCAAAATACCATCACATAACGTCCTAAAAAAAGTATAAGGTCTCCATACTACTATATCAAGGTCAAGCATCACCTCTCATAGTCATTTGATCCATACATCATTTTGGTAAGCAACTCTCCACGGCGTTCTCGAGAACAACCAAAAAAGGCTCTAATCTTTTGTTGACTTTTGAGTAAGAACAGAAATGCATCCAGCTGTAAGTTATCTGGAACTCCAATGTCTGTTAGGCCAACGAATACCTCTTCCTCAGTGTACACACGTGGTCTACTCTTCTCTGCAATTGCATTTCCCTCTTTAATTGCACTTATTAAGTTACTAATTCCAGCATCGATTACATCAACCTGCCTCTCCATTACTTCTATCATTGAGGCCTTTCTCTTCCCATTTTTTGATGATGCAGCACTTTGAGAATTGGCTTGACTTGTGTCTAGAGGTGATATTGGATCCAAGTTCACAAAATATTCAGATTCAAATCCATCATTCATATCATCGAGAGTGGAACTTCCCTCAATGTTCCATCGTTGAACTTTCTCCTTTGCGCTCATTGCCCCTTCACCTGTAGCTCGGTCTTTGGCAAAAAGGTTAAATAGCTTATCATAATGACAAATTTTTGTATTCCTCCACTTTACACCTGCTGAATTTGCCTACATATGTGAAGCAATGCATAAATTAAATTGGAGTGTATAATTTCAACTGACATAATATTCTATGTTAAAGAGTGGACACCATACCTTTGTAAGCTCATTCCACACATCTGGTTCTGCTTCAAAGAGTCCTGTTGAGGAATTCCAAGCAAACCCACTCATTCCTTTAAACAATTCATAACATGTATTAAAATTTTGTTTCAGTGTTTTGGTACGATTTTTTATATGATCTTTGTTAAGTGAACAATTCAGTGTATCGGTTAGTTTTTTAACAACATTGTTGTAAGCAACTGTAGAAAAAGTTTCATTAGGTCGATGCCCTTTTAATTGTTCATCAAGTAATGCATCAAGGAGCACTTCATCTATCTCTAGGATCCACTTCACATTATTGGAACATGTCTCAACAGCATTGTCATTGGTCTTTGCTTTTTTACCCATATCGAAACTGCAAGTTATTAACAACATTTAGATAAGTAACAAGTGTTTTCAATACATGTAAATGTCATACATACAAAAAGATGTAAATAGTAACATATAAAAGAAAATATTATATGCAAGACAACAATAGATGGAGAATAAACAAAATAAGGTCCAATAACATCAATTAGTACGAACGAGTTGGATAGAGTAAATAAAACACTAATAAATAGTACTTGACACATTTATAAACCATAATAAGTTCACTCACAATAAAGTACTGTTACATTATTATTAAAAACATCATAACCGATTAGTAATATAGTCCCGCCACATGCTAGCTGCAATATTATCCCTAATAATTGTTCCTTGCCTAGAATCGTCATCATTGTTATTTCTAGTAAAAGCTTCTTCACCATGTAGAGATCTGCTCATTAGCTCCCGATCAACCTCCGCAATTAATTCTTCATCAGGATCAACACCCATGAGATAATTGTGCAATATAGTACAAGCTAACACAATTTTTGTAACTGTATCAACCGGGTATTGGGCTTCTGCTCCACTTCCAATTATAGAAAATCGTTTCTTAAGCACTCCAAAGGCTCTCTCAATTACATTGCGTAAGGATGAATGGTGATGATTAAAAATTTCCTTGGCATTTTCAGGGGCACGTGCTGAATACTCTTTCAAGTGATAACGAACACCTCTATACGGAGTAATGAGCCCACTTCTTAACATATAACCGTCTACTAGATAATATTTGCCTAAAAAGGAATAAGGCACTAAATAAGGATTTAAGTCACTTTGATATGAGTTATGAAATGAAAATTTTATTTATAACTTAATTTACCTGTGGGGATAAGTAATTTATCTAATCTAGTTAAAGCATTTTTAAGTATTCGCGAGTTAGATGCAGTCCCTTCCCAACCAGGTAAGACATACGTAAATTGTAAGTCAAATGAACAAGCTGCCAACACATTTTGTGTTGGATAGTTTTTCCTCCCTCTATATCTTGGTGCGTCTAATGGAGATACTTTTACACAAATATGAGTCCCATCGATTACACCTACACAATCCTGAAATGTATAAACCTTTTTAATGGTTACGTACATAAATCAGTAATAAATTGAAAGCTAAAAAATGTGAGTAGTTTAGGACTAGCCTTTACCTTAAAATATGAATAAAATCTACTGTTGTTGAGTATTTGTGGAGGGACATCTGAACCGGTGGGTTGCTTTAGGAATTGATCTTCTAAAGAGATGATCGCTCTTAAAACGTCATGGAAATGGCGACTTATGGTCTCACCAGATCGGCGGAAGTATAACTGGAGGACTTGATTCTTCACATTATGTGATATTAGATGGAGAAATATAGCAACTTGTTCCTCAACAAGAGCATTCTTACTATCACGGAGACGACCGGTACCTCGAAGTAACTCACACAATTTAGCAAATGAATGTGATCCCATGAGTAGTATGTCACGACATGTAACACTATTAGATGTCAGTTGTCTCATTAGTTCTTGTCTAACATTCTCGTTTTCTCCTCTGTTTGGTAATGACCGATCCATGTATTGTATATTCCACATCACTCCAATTAAGTAAAGTGCATGAACAATATAGCAAACAAGTTGAATTACAGCCATACAACGAGTTCGGTCCCAATTATTTAAAAGTTGCTGAAGATATTCACCTAAATCATCTTCCCTTTCCTCTTCAAAACTATTTAGTTCACAACTTTCTTGCATGTCCCCTTCCCAATTATCTTCACTATCCATGTAATAGGTATGTCTGATTAAAAAAAAAAGGAAAAAAAAAAAGAAAAAAAAAAGAAGAAGAAGCTAAATAACAAGAAATGTATATACTTGAGACTCGGATTAAACTTCAAATCCATCATCAGATTTAATACTCAAATCAATTATAAAAATTTAATGTACAAAGTAAATTGAAGATGCATGTTCATTTGGATAAAATAATAATGGAAGCTAATATCTCAATTATTAAAATTTAATATACACATTAAATTGATGCACTCTGTTATCCTTAGCCTGGACACCTCTTAATTTTATGTTTATAGTTGAGATTTTAGTAATTTATGGAATCTGAATTTCTATAACTTTTTGTGGTCATATAGTTTCCTAAAAACAAATATATTGTGTTTGCAGAATCTGCTCGATACACTTATTTGAAAAAAGTCTTTTTTTTTTCTTTTTTTTTTTGGATCAGCCAAAGAAAATTTTATTAGATTGAAAAAGCAAAGAGCTAGTAGATACAAAGACAACACCCCAAGGCAAACCAACACCCAAACCCACACCACCTATATTAACAAAAACCAGCCCCCAAACACCAACACTCAAAACCTCAAACCCAAAACAAGAAGCCAAAAAAATCTCTAGCCCCATAGTATAAATCCAAAGAAAACTAACAACTAAAACCCAAAACAGAGAACATGTGAAATAAAGTCTACACAACTCAGCAACCACATAACTTCAACTGAAGAAAAGAATTAAAGATTCTAAAAGAAGCCATCCATTCCATCACAAAATATATTACCACAATTGTACCCCCAACCTGCACGATAATCTAACCAACCACCCAAAAATATTTGAAAAAAGTCATTTGCAAGTCGTCTTCTTATGTATTCTGTAAACTGATCACTATAAATCATTTTAGTTCCAAGTTATCAAATTTTTGCAACATCAAACATAGTTGTGGAACCTCATCTACAAAAGAATAGCACAAAAAAAAGCTCGGAGAAACTCGGACAACATACCTGAAGATCGGCACCGTTCCCTTCACAGTTCACCCACGCTGGATCGGCACAGTTCCCTTCCCAGTTCACTCACGATGGCTGTGCTTCATAGAAATTGCTTTGGATGAATCTGTTTCTCTCTAGGTGGGTGGAGACATAAATGGAATCAGGGGTATTATTGGGTTGAAACCAAAAAACTGATGTTAAAACGGTCTTTTCAAAGCCCACAAAAGCTGTCTTCCAGTTTTTCTTCCTCTTTTCCGCCCAAAATTGGGCGGATTGAATACGAGCCTTTTTCCCTTCATTTCCCCCCCCATTTTTCCCTCCATTTTTCCCTTCCCTTCATACCAAACATGTCCCAAATCTCTCTTCCCTCCACTTTTCCCTTCTCCCCTTTCCCTCCTCCACTTTTCCCTCATAACAAACAGGCCATAAGTGTTAGGATCACTGCTATAAAAGGGCATTGACATCTTGCTTCATTCCCTTCCTACAAGTCACAAGTAATTCATCATAATCTTCCCTCACTGATTTGATTAATATACTAGTGAGTATTAGGAGATTTTTTTTTTAAAAAAAAAAGGGACCCAAAGGGAATGTTTTGGCTATCAATGGAGCTTCCACTTCTAAAACCGAATTTAAGGGCAAGGGAAAGAAAAAGAAGTCTCATGATAAGCCAAAATGAGGCATTAAGAAAGAGAAGTCTAAAGGAAAGAGTTTCCAGTATGGTAAGTCCCTATTTGGAAGAAAAACTGCAAGGAGTACCTAGTATGAAGAATGGTTCTTTTAACGGTACGCCATATGCTTTATTCATTTACTAATTAAGAATTAGTATTATTCTGGTTATGGTATCCGATACCTAATTGTGTTTTCTTGTATAATGAGATTGTATATAAAAGACAAAGAGAAGCAGAAGATCAAGTAGAAGTCAATCTTTTTTGTTTGGAAATGAATCAACAGTTGATGCATTTGACACAAAAGCTTGATACTTGATTAGTTTATTTAGAGTTCATAGAAACTTTATTAAAATTTCCAGTTGTTTTAATACTTATTAATTGAGGTTTTATTTAAAACAGTTAATCTATAATATTAGATATTTTGGATTAATTCTGGCGATTGATTTAAAGTTCTATACTCTTTATGAATGCTTTGAATAAATGCATAAAATGGTATATAAAAATTCAACTTCAAGGATCACATTAATAAATGAATTTTGATTTATTAATTAATATGAACCAATCACCTTATTTTATAAGGAGATTAAAAGGATAATACATAAGATGTATAAACCTTGAACTTTAGTTTGTATACTTCATAACTATTTGAATATTTGAAAGTGTTCAAATGATTCATATGAAGTAAAACTAAAAGAAAATATTAAGAATATTTGGTTGAATCTTATTGACCTTAAATATGTTGAACGATAAAGTTTGGAGGTTATTTGGGAATATGAGATATTTCAAATAAACTTCAAAAGTTTGTTTTCTCAAATAAAGAGTTATTGGAAAACAATGTTTCCACAATAGTTGAGAACTATACATTTATGAAACATCAAAAGGAATTTTATGTTATTAAAAAGTTTAATACATGAAACTCCTTATTTCAAAAAGAAAATTGGGAGCATACAAGTCATCGATATTATTCTTGACTTTCTTTATAAAGTACATACTTTAAATACTAGCATAGTATTATGAATTCTATAATCATTATAGGAATTCAAATCTCTCAAAATTCGATTTTATGAGGGATTTCATATGAGCATGATATTTAAGAAATATGGAGACTCATATGATTAAAAGTTATGTACTTAAATCAATATCATAAATGCTGCAGGTAATTGTTCACAGATATTGATTATTTATTTAGAATAGTAATTCTGAATAAATACATGTATATTCTTAAAGGAATTTAAGGATGAAATACTTGTATATATAAAGAAATTAATAAAGGGATGCTATTTACAAATTGCCTAGAAGGATGTCTAGAGTATGTCGTTTTCTTTCTAGAACACATGTCTCATTTACTATGACATCAGAGTTGGCAGCGGATATTAGTTTAATTACTATTATCGAAAATAATAAAGTTGCAAAGTTTGTTTGCATAGAGTTCACATTGCCATAACACCTTAGATGAGTGTTAGAAGCCTTGTCTTACGAAGACTAGTATAAGATACTATGCTGATTGGCTTTAGTGCAAGTGAGAGATTGTTAGAAGTATGCCCCAAAATCAATCCTAAAGGGCATATCAATTTCATATTATATTAATTTGAAGGTACAACTTGTCGTATATATTTAATATATATGATGAGATCCATGAATAAATGATAAGAGAAATATGTATCTCAAGTTGTTGAGATATGGAGACTCATATTTCCCATACACATTTATTCTAAACAAGTTCCTGCTCATAGGTTTATTAAAGTGGATATTTAATAAACCATTAAAAGTAGCACAGATTTAAACCAACTCCAATGGGAGGATAGGTAGTCTTTCCTATCTGTGTCGTGACACTGTAGTTAATTTGTGGGTGCATATTAGAGAATATGTACACTGAACATGATCTATCAGAATATTCTTAGGGAGTTTAAGTCAAAAAGAATATTCTTATGTTACGTCCATTAATTTGGTAATCCTTAGACATGAGACACTATAGCTATTTTATGCTTGAGTTGTTAGGATTTGATAGTATCTTGTACAGCCTTAACCTTAAGGATGTAATCGTTACTCATTGGCTCTAATAAGTTATGCATGAAGATCGATGAGAGGTCAACAAGGAATCATCACTTTCATCTTTCATGGGAGAGAATGTCAGAGTTAATTCACAAAGATAGTTCTCAATTGAAATCTGTGGCCACAATGATAGGTGAATTGTGAAAGAGTTTCATCGGATTGACCTTATTGAGATTATACTTTGTAGAACACATAACAAGTTGTTAAGATAGGGTTTGACTTAATAACCATGCCTGATTATCTTAACAGTGACATTAGAGGATGAATAATTAAGTAACATGAAGGGTTCACATAGTTCTACTATTCACCCACACCTAGGGTACGTCATGACACACTGCTAGAAGTCACTCATGACCAGTGAAAGCCTATTGGTAAAGTGTTATCAATGAGGGCATAATTGGAATCGTTCCAATTGAACCTTGAAATAGAAAGTTTATATTTTATGAGACATTGAGATGTCCCTGTCCACTGCTAGGTTTGGGTGAACCCAATGGGTCACCACAATAGGACACAAGTGAGTTCTTTAAGTTAGGAGAGGGGTAAGTTTCTAATTTATGTAACTTACTTGGGCTCTTTAATTAAAGGTTAATTAAGGAGGACTAATGTTGTAAAAAATTAGAAACCCTAGTATTTGCTATAAATACATAGGGATGAGTGCATGCTAGGACAAAGTCCATTCAACCCTAAAAAGGAAGAGGTGGCTATCATCACTTCATGACCAAGAATGGCCGTAACCTAGGGAATCCCTTGGGGCCGTGAGTTGCTCTCATTTCCCTCTCCACCTTGCTTTGTTCAAAGGTTGATCAAGTACAAGAAGCTTAAGGAGTCTTGAGTTCGTATGGATACCATTGGAGGCTTCATACTTTTGGAGCTTGGATGAGATTCAAGGTTTTGACAAAAGACAATAAAGTAAATGTATTTAATCTGTTTAAATATTGTTCTTGATGTTTATTTATGATCCCATGCTTGATTCGAACTCCTGCTGGAATGTGAATGGTTGGATTTCTATTTTATAAAAGTTTTGTTCTTTGTCTTCCATTGCGAATCCTCCCTGCATATATCCTTTCAACTAGAGAAGAAGAGAAATGAGAGAGCGAAAAAAGAGAGAAAGGGAATGAGAAATGGCTAGATGAAGAGAGGGATAACTTTTCCTCTATTTTAGATGATCCTTTGGCATCTTATGTGCCAAAAGCTCCATTCTCGTCTGCGCTTGTAGCGCCTGAGAGGAGAAATAAGAAGAAACCCACTATGTCTGAAATTTTCGAGGTATTTAAACAAGTTCATATCAATATACCTCTGTTAGATGCTATCAAGCAAATCCCTTCTTATGCAAAATTTCCGAAGGACTTGTGCACTCAGCAACGCAAGGAGCGTGTGCACATGTCCAAGTCTTTAGCTCCTGTAGACATAGCCAGTGCTGTTTGCCAGTTCAAACCCCGATTAAAAAGAAAGACCCTATGGATAGGGCATTAGTTGACTTTGGTGTTAGCGTGAACATAATTCCATACTCTGTTTATGCTAAAATGGAGCTCGGCGCACTTAAGCCGACACCTGTCATTCTTCAATTTGCAGATAGGTCTACAAATGTGCCTAGAGGGATCCTACAGGATGTGTTAGTCAAGATAGATTCTTTTGTCTTCCCTGCAGATTTTATAGTCTTGGACATGGAGCCTGTTGATTGCAATAGGCCCCAAATCCCTATCATCATAGGTAGAACCCTCTTGGTAATTGCTAATAATGTCCTTCACTGTAGGACAGGAATTATGGAGGTGTCATTTGGGCACATGAAGACTAAACTACAAGTCTACAATATAGCTAATCATCCCCATAACTTTGATGATTGTTCTTTCGTTGCCCGTATTGATGAGGAAGTGCACGAGGCATTGCCTTACACCTTAATTCAGGATCCTTTTGAGGAATGTTTAGCACCCTTTGGGCTTGATAATGTTTTGATTAACCAATCCAGTGATGAGGTCAACTCTTTAATAGAGATCACCCCTCTTATAGGTCAGCATCATTCATGGAGGACTAGCTCTTCAACTCTTTCCTTCCTAGAAATGATATCTCCATTCGAGTTAGAGCCTCTTCAGGTGCCAACCGAATCTTCCGATTTGATACCAAATGAGATCCTCCCAATTACTATCTCATCTAACTTGATTGAGAATTCTGAGAGTCTTCCCTTATTTCAATTGCAATGGATTAATTCAAAAGAGGATGCCAAACCAAAAAGGATTATGAAAATCATGGTTACTTTTGGGAGGAGACCTAAAAAAAGAAGGAAGATGTTTGAATTAGGAGGGTAAGATGAATCACGTCTGGCTGAAGACGTAAAACTTAGCTCTTCTTGGGAGGAAACCCTTGTTTTCCTTTTTGTTTTTGAGTTATTAGTCCTTAGGGTTGTTCATTAGGGAGTTCATTGCATTTTTGCATGCGACATTCCTTGAAACATTGAGGACAATGTCCAGTTTAAGTTAGGGGGTGTCATGCATTGCATTCAGCATATCATTTTATTTCTTTTTGTGATTCATGGATTTATTGTTGCTTTGTGAACCTAAATTGAAATTTTTTATGGTGATTAATGCTGTGTTATGCTCTCTTTCTGCACATTTTTAGCAACATTTTTAGCAATTTTCTTAGGATTAGTGAGTCATGAGTTTACGGTTGAAAGTTTGTAGTCTCACATTTGTACCATGCTCACTTTACTCTAGTTAATGCACTAATGTAACTTTACTGTGATTAGCTTGTATTCAAACATTGCACATGCACGAACTTGAGTGAATATACTTGATTTGTGATTAGAGTTTTGTGTTGAAAACCCTAGTATAGAGTGGAGACTTGTAACCATAAATGCATTAATTGAGCCACTTAGTTTATTCTTAGGACTTAAAATTTCGATATCTCATTTCAGAGCTTGGTTATTGCTTTTTGGTCATACAATGCATGTGTGTTTGATTTTATGCATAGTTTGAATTTGAATAACATGTTAATCAGTTGAGAACATTGTGCACAATTTGAAAAATGATTTTAGGCCTTCTTTTGAGTCTTGATCCTTATTAATTTTGTTCTTAGACTCTGTTAAGCCACCCTTAGTACCCTATTTCGAGCTTTGAAGTTGTCAATTCTATGTTTTACCTAGCGACCTTGGGAATCTATGACGTCTGATATTTTTGTCGTCTTTTAATTTTGGTTTAAGGTGGATTTAGAGTGTCTTTGAGTTATTTTTAGCGTTGGGAAGCAATTGGAAACCAAAATGTCATTTTTTTCCAAAAAGCTACATCTATTTCTATCACTAGAGGGTTCGTTATCGATAGGACCTCTATCGATAGAAGTCCATCCCGGAAAAAAAATAAAAAAAATGTCCCAACAGAACATTTTTTCTATCGATAAAACTTCTTACCTATCGATAGCGAACGCGGGTTTTTTTTTTTAAAACCCTTTCTCCCCACGCTGTTTACCTCATTTCTTCTCATTCTATCATTGGAAAACTCCATTACCGACCGTCCCTTCACTTTCCAACTTACTCTTCGGTCACTTTCAGGCCATCATTCCGGTCAAACTCTATACCATTGTAACCCTTGTTAGAGGTAAGCACTTTCAGTAACTTCAGCATAAGTGGGAAGCATAAGGGGTACTATCCTATTTCGAATTTCAAACTTCAGTCTATTTTCAAACCTCCTCGCCTTATCAGATTCTGTGGCAATCAAAGCACCGGCATAACGTGACAATTCCATAAACTTCGCCTCATACTCTAACACAGTCATATCTCACTGTTAAAGACATAGTAACTCCTCTACTTTGGCTTGTCTGAAAGCTATACGCACATAAGCACCACTGAACAATTCCTTAAACCGATCCCAACTCATCCTGGTCACATTCTGACTAGCTTGAACAGTTTCCCACCATGTGAACGTCGATTCTCTAAGATAATGGGCAGCAAAGCTCACCTTATAAGCTGCTGGTGTTCCAATAGTCTCGAACAGTTGAAACACCTCCTCAAGCCATTTTTCAGCTTCAATTGGATCTGACCCTCCCCTAAAAGTAGGTGAAGTTTGTCTCTGAAAATCTCTCAATGCTACTAACCTTGCTCCCTCTGTAGTGTTTGGGGTGTTATGTCTCGTAACCCGCCTTAACAGTGAAGTCATTTCTCGTAGAAGGTTATGAATGTCTCAATTTCTTTTGGGGCTTGAGAAACATTTGAAGGTTTGCCTGTCCCAGACGTATGTCATGTGCTTTTTCTGTTTGCCATTCTATTTAAGAAAATCACAAACTGTCAAACTCAAGGTTAGTTCGTAAAAACCCAACCCCTCATAATATACTTTTACCCTTCACATGAAATATAATGCATGAACTATCCTCTACTTCCTAATTCTTATATTCATCTCTACATGCCATGCATGAATCCCATTCTGGATCTACAATAAAGCTCTAATACCAATTTGTAACGCCCCAATATGACGTTACTACCAACCGTCCCGGGTAAGTCGACACATGTCAAAACGGAGATACAACCTGATATACTCATAAATATTTCCATACTCAAGCATAAGGAAGAACATAGATAACAAGCATGATATGAAATGATGAGTCATACATATGTCCCTGATACGCGAAATGCAGTAAATAGAGGTATATCAATGCATAGTAGAGTGCCAACATCCCTGGCACATAGGTTAAGTAAAAAAAAAATATAATATTCCAAAACACAAATGTTCAATAGACTAACTACTTCTACCTATTTTTCAATATCAAAGCCCAGAAGACTACCCAGCCCAGCACCATGGGGAAAACGCCCTACTCCGGCGATCATGCTCTACTATCCTGAGAATCTACTGTATGAAAGACAACTTTGAGCATTGAATGCTCAGTAAGAATATAATTCTTAACTAACATTGATAAGGATACACATTATCATTGATAACAAGTTTATAAACATATGTGTGGTTCAGAACATATACAAGTACTTGCATGTGATATGCCAACAAATCACCAAGTACATAACATCTAATCTCATGAGTCAGCCAAATACATCATTCATCACGTTGGTACGGGAGTAGTCTCAACCAGTGCTGATATAAAGAGGAGTAGTCTTAACTCTTTTTCCATTCATCACATAACTCATTCATATCCAAACATATCATAACATAAACATAAATATACCATGGCAAAGCATCATCGCATCATAAAGCAAGATGACAATTCTTGTGTATTCTAACCACATTGTATTCACATAAACAGTATGATATATGCATCAATAGTTTGTAAACAAGAGTCACATAGTTCATAGTATGGGCACCAGCCCTAAAAATAATCATAACCAGCATTAGTAAGAATATAAATATTCCTACCTCGATAATTAGGTCTCATCTAAGCCTATATATATATATAAATGCAAGGACTATGTAGCATAATGATCTTCCCGGGGACTCCCCAAATCTGAAAGAAAAGATAAATAATGCATTTCAACTCCTAATTCAAGCACATGCACAAAAAAAAAATAAATCAGGGCCTCTCACCCTAACCCGTATCATCCAAGCCTTAAAATCCATGAGAGATAAGCTTCATAAACTCCCCAGTGCATATAAAGTTCATTTAAAACGAATCTCGAATAAAAAATGCAGGAAACAAGTAAAATGGCTAAAACTGCTTGATTAGTCGACTAGTCATCTCTTATTAGTCGACTAATGGATCGATTAGTCGACTAGTCAACATAATTAGTTGACTAATCGAAGGTCAGTAGCCATGTTCGAAAATCAGCTTTAACCAATCGACTAGTTTTCTGCAAAACCCAGCATTCCGAAAATCAAGCTTCTCAAATCCTCCTTCAAACACCATACTTAAAACCCACCAAAAACAAACCTTAAATAAGCTAAATCTACTACGTTTACACATATCCAAAGCCCAACTCAAGAGATTCAACATGGTGTGGACCAGCCTCGTGGCGGGGCTTAGGTGTGATCCACATCATCACCGGGCGATGTGATTAGGGGGGTTTAGAAAACAAACAAAACAAAGGAGTCGCCACCTTATTTTTAAGGAATAAGGAAACCATGAAAATGTTTTATTTTTTAAAATCAAAACAAAACAAACTCCATTTTCA